>CM070486.1:950392-1050392 GCA_036324585.1 Champsocephalus esox
TGTGTGTGTGTGTGTGTGTGTGTACCGTGGACTTCCTGCTGTAGTGTGTCTCTCTCTCCCCTCAGCTGCGTCACAGAGTGCTGCTGCAGCTCCTGAAGCTCCAGATGTTTCCTCTCTGAAACACAGTTGCTGGACACACACTGACACACACACACACACACACACACACACACACACACACACACACACACAGGCCAGTGTTAACATTCCTCCAGAAACGTTCTCTCTTTGTAAATAGCTGGGGGCTTATATATATCGTCTGTATATAAACTAAGATTGTGAAAGATTTGAAAGGCAGGTCACTCCACAGAAACTGCCCTCCTTGCTGTCACTGAGGAACTGCACACGGCCAAAGCAGCCTCCCTCTCCTCTGTCCTCGTCCTGTTGGACCTGTCTGCTGCATTCGACACGGTGAACCATCAGATCCTCCTTCACTCTCCAAGAACTTGGAGTTTCAGGCTCTGCACTTTCCCTCCTCACCTCATACCTCAAAGACCGCACCTACAGGGTTACTTGGAGAGGGTCCGAGTCCGACCCTTGTCAATTAACTACAGGGGTCCCTCAGGGCTCTGTTCTTGGTCCCCTCCTCTTCTCCCTGTACACAAACTCGCTCGGATCAGTCATTAGCCCACTGCTTTTCCTTCCGGGAAAAGATTGTCCCTCTCTTGACCTGACTATCAACATCGGCCCCTCTGTTGTTTCCCCGACTCAGACTGCAAGGACTCTGGGTGTGACCCTAGATAACAACCTGTCCTTCACTGCAAACATCGCTGCTACAACCCGCTGCTGCAGATACACGCTCTACAGCATCAGGAGGATACGTCCCCAACTGACCCAGAAAGCCACGCAGCTTCTGGTCCAGGCTCTCGTCATCTCACGCCTAGACTACTGCAGCTCCCTCCTGGCTGGTCTCCCTGCATGTGCCATCCGACCTCTGCAGCTCATCCAGAATGCAGCGGCTCGTCTGGTCTTCAACCTTCCTGAATGTTCCACCCCACTCCGCTCCTCCGCTGCCTCCGCTGGCTTCCGGTAACTGCTAGAATCCACTTCAAGACCCTGGTGCTTGCGTACCATGCTGTGAATGGATCTGGCCCTTCCTACATCCAGGACACGGTTAAACCGTGCACCCCAGCACGTGCACTCCGCTCTGCATCAGCCAGACGGCTCGCTGCACCCTCGCTGCGATGGAATGGTGGAATGAGCTCCCACTGACATCAGGACAGCAGAAAGCTCACACACCTTCCAGACTGAAGCTCATCTCTCTCGACTCCACCTCGAGGATAGAACTACTAACAAAGCTCTTATATACTAACAAAGCACTTATATACTAACAAAGGACTGGCTTACCTAAAGCCAGCTGAGTAGCACTTGAAATATTTGGCTCTATGAAACCTGATGTACTTTATGATTCTGTTTTCTTCAAGGTTGTGTCTTCCTGGGTTAACGCACTTATTGTAAGTCACTTTGGATAAAAGCGTCAGCTAAATGCAATGTAATGTAAAAAGGACGATCTTTACTCTTTCTACTTCTTACATGTTGAACTCAAATACCTGTACTTTCTACTTCTCTCATGTTTAACTCAAATACCTGTACTTTATACTTCTCACATGTTGAACACAAATACCTGTACTTTCTACTTCTTACATGTTGAACTCAAATACCTGTACTTTCTACTTCTTACATGTTGAACACTAATACCTGTACTTTCTACTTCTTACATGTTGAACTCAAATACCTGTACTTTCTACTTCTTACATGTTGAACTCAAATACCTGTACTTTCTACTTCTTACATGTTGAACTCAAATACCTGTACTTTCTACTTCTCTCATGTTGAACTCAAATACCTGTACTTTATACTTCTCACATGTTGAACACAAATACCTGTACTTTCTACTTCTCTCATGTTGAACTCAAATACCTGTACTTTCTACTTCTTACATGTTGAACACTAATACCTGTACTTTCTACTTCTTACATGTTGAACACAAATACCTGTACTTTCTACTTCTTACATGTTGAACACAAATACCTGTACTTTCTACTTCTCACATGTTGAACTCAAATACCTGTACTTTCTACTTCTCTCATGTTGAACACAAATACCTGTACTTTCTACTTCTCTCATGTTACACTCAAATACCTGTACTTTCTACTTCTTACATGTTGAACTCAAATACCTGTACTTTCTACTTCTCTCATGTTGAACTCAAATACCTGTACTTTCTACTTCTTACATGTTGAACTCAAATACCTGTACTTTCTACTTCTTACATGTTGAACTCAAATACCTGTACTTTCTACTTCTCTCATGTTGAACTCAAATACCTGTACTTTCTACTTCTTACATGTTGAACTAAAATACCTGTACTTTCTACTTCTTACATGTTGAACACAAATACCTGTACTTTCTACTTCTCACATGTTGAACATTAATACCTGTACTTTCTACTTCTCACATGTTGAACACAAATACCTGTACTTTCTACTTCTTACATGTTGAACCCAAATACCTGTACTTTCTACTGCTTACATGTTGAACCCAAATACCTGTACTTTCTACTTCTTACACTTTGAACACAAATACCTGTACTTTCTACTTCTCTCATGTTGAACTCAAATACCTGTACTTTCTACTTCTCTCATGTTCAACTCAAATACCTGTACTTTCTACTTCTCTCATGTTGAACTCAAATACCTGTACTTTCTACTTCTCTCATGTTGAACTCAAATACCTGTACTTTCTACTTCTTACATGTTGAACTCAAATACCTGTACTTTCTACTTCTCTCATGTTGAACTCAATACCTGTACTTTCTACTTCTCACATGTTGAACACAAATACCTGTACTTTCTACTTCTCTCATGTTGAACTCAAATACCTGTACTTTCTACTTCTTACATGTTGAACACTAATACCTGTACTTTCTACTTCTTACATGTTGAACTCAAATACCTGTACTTTCTACTTCTTACATGTTGAACACAAATACCTGTACTTTCTACTTCTCACATGTTGAACTCAAATACCTGTACTTTCTACTTCTCTCATGTTGAACACAAATACCTGTACTTTCTACTTCTCTCATGTTAAACTCAAATACCTGTACTTTCTACTTCTCACATGTTGAACTCAAATACCTGTACTTTCTACTTCTCTCATGTTGAACACAAATACCTGTACTTTCTACTTCTCTCATGTTAAACTCAAATACCTGTACTTTCTACTTCTCACATGTTGAACACAAATACCTGTACTTTCTACTTCTTACATGTTGAACTCAAATACCTGTACTTTCTACTTCTTACATGTTGAACTCATATACCTGTACTTTCTACTGCTTACATGTTGAACCCAAATACCTGTACTTTCTACTTCTCTCATGTTGAACTCAAATACCTGTACTTTCTACTTCTCACATGTTGAACTCAAATACCTGTACTTTCTACTTCTCACATGTTTAACTCAAATACCTGTACTTTCTACTGCTTACATGTTGAACCCAAATACCTGTACTTTCTACTTCTCTCATGTTGAACTCAAATACCTGTACTTTCTACTTCTCACATGTTGAACTCAAATACCTGTACTTTCTACTTCTCACATGTTGAACTCAAATACCTGTACTTTCTACTTCTCACATGTTGAACTCAAATACCTGTACTTTCTACTTCTTACATGTTGAACACAAGTACCTGTACTTTCTACTTCTTACATGTTGAACTCAAATACCTGTACTTTCTACTTCGTGTGGCCCTAATCCTAAACGTTGTCATGTTGCCGTTGGTCACCATGGAAACATTCATTAGCTAACAATGACATTATTGTTCTATTGATATAAAGGGAGGTCAGGTACTCTTTAAAGCAGCTGCTAGCTATGGGTACTTTCTACTGAAGTACACTTCAAAGCCTCTTTACTTTGACTTGAGTAAAGGATGCGTGTGACTCACCACTCCCTCTCTCTGATTGGCCAGCAGCTCGTCCTTCAGCCTCCTCAGAGCCGACACCACTTCCTGTTTCAATCCGGCGCCTCGGCATCCATTCTGCCCCGCTCCCTTTGAAACCTGACGGAAAGTGACTTTAGTTTAGTTACTGCGGCAACCAAGGACGTGGAGATGAAAGTCCCAATGAGAGGAATCCCCGTTCTGAGATATTCACAGGTCTGAGACGTAAGGAAACACGAGAGGCAGGCGGTTATCAAACCCCCAAGCGGTACGATCTGCTTTAAGGTATTATTAGCAAGTTTAAAACAATGCCAGATTAAAGTCTCCTTTGTTATCTGTAGTACGGCTTTAAAGCTCGAATGGAAAAGCGTCGCTGCAGTCCAGCCTGATGTTCCTACATCTTTCGAATTGAGCGGCTGCTATGCGTTGTGGAATCACCTCTCTCTCCTCGTCCTCCTCGCTGTCGCTGTTGTTGACGAAGCACAGCTGCAGGTTTTTGTGGTGCTGAAATCTGAAAACAGGAAACAAACGAGGACTAATATTATTATCTATTATCGTCATCCTCTATTATTATTATTATTATTATTATTATTATTATTATTATTATTATTATTATTATTATTATTACTAGCAGAGAAATTCATTTCCATTTTTTTTATTGAAATTGAAAATATTCTCCTAAATTTCTAAATGATTTTATTTCTTCTTCTCTTTCTGTAGTTTTTGAAACTTCAAAATGTAGTTACGTTGAAATAAATTCACAAATGTATTATTATAATACTTTTTAAGGAATAAAAACAAAGGTTATTAATAACAACAAAACAAGTTATATAAATGTTAATATTACTTTTATCTTCCTGGAAAACCTTAAATGAAAATAAAAATATGATTAAAAGAATAAAATATGAATTAATTAAAATATGTTGTTGTTGTTGTGTTACCGTGACGACACGACAGCGACGCGGCACTTCCTTAAGTCTTCCTCGTCTTCCTCCCAAACGTCTCTCCACTCGCCCTCCTCCGGCCTCTGCAGGTAAACAACAATAACAACATTATCATTTAATTGATTTTTTACAATATTAGGAAGAAAAATGTGAAAAATGTTCAAAAAAATATATTGTGAAAACACTCAATTTAGATTATATGTTTTATTTAGTCTGTGTCAAATTAAATAAATACAGAATATTAATAATAAAACAACACAAGAACACCTGGATTAACAACATAATAAGATATTTAATGTAGAAAAAGGAGGAAGAAGTTAATATTTATAAAGTCCCGTCCACTTTTAATATTTTATAATCATAGACGTAAAGACAATTTAATCACATTAAAATATTCAATATTAGAAATATCCTCCAATAATGAACTCAAATCAGTTTTTCTCTGTCTGGCGAAGCAGCTATAAAAACTACATTACCCATGATCCTCTGCTGCGCTTAATCGTGAATCAGAGCGATGGGGAATTCACGCTAAAACATAAAAGTCTGCATGACGTTCCAGACGTTGCATTTTCAATAAGCAACGCTGACAGGAAGTCGTCTTTGAGGACACCGAGCATTGTGGGAAATGTAGTCTTTAGAGAATTAACACCACTAACAGAAACCGAGGCCGTTTCTCAATGTCGAGTAAAGCTGCTGCAGAGCCACTCTTTCAAGCATACTGCGTCATCGAGTGGCGCCGAATGCTGGGCATTTAAACAGTCCTTCGGCGCCACTCGATGACGCAGTATGCTTGAAAGAGTGGCTCTGCAGCAGCTTTACTCGACATTGAGAAACGGCCCCTGACTCTCTTGGTCACTGACCTTTGACCTCTCGCTCCTCTCCTGCTGCTCCAGCTCTGCTATTCGCTGGCTCAAATCCTCCCAGTGCATGATGGGAAGTTCCTGGTGGTCTATGGATATTGCCGCGATATGATGAAGATCTTCTTCCTCCTCTTCCTCTTCTTCCTCCTTCTCCTCTGCCGCCTCTTTCTCTCCCTCCATCCTCCTCTCTGGAAACGAGAACAAAAAATCTTAAACGAGAACATAGTGACATCACTGTGTAACTCTCACGCTCCTATTGGCTAGCGCTCCAACACATTGTGCATGATAGGCTAAGGGGCGGGACATCTCTAAGCGGTGAACCAATCACAACAGAGCCCATTTTTTTATGCCATTCTGTCAGAATTTAAAGTCAAATGCTATTTCACATAAAATAATGTAACACTCGTGTTATATAAACGAACCAGTGTGTACATATTACTTTTATTTTTCTATTGTCAGAGATACTTTAATAAAGTAATTTTTAAAGCAAAGAAAATGCATAATAATCACCAGTTTCTTAGATTTTCTAGTGACTATTTCTCTACTTGTTTCTAATATGTTAAGTCTGTTTTCCTGTTGCTAACAGCTGCATTAACACACATCTCAGATCTGCTCTCAACCTTCTTTAAACTTAAAAACAGGAGCTTTTTAAACTCTGGTTAAAGTGGTTCAACTCGCCCCGCATGTTGTTTACCAGGAGCGGGGAGTCTCGGAGGGTTTCCCCCGCCTCTCAGTCACATCCACTCGGCCTGGATCCCCCCGACATATCGCTGTTTTTCTCCCCGGGAATAGCGTCCCTTCGCCGGCCTCGCTGCCTGGCGCTCACCGCTGCCTGGAAATATTCGCGGAGGTTTAATTTTAACATGAAATTAAAAGTGAGTTAAAGTTGTTTGAAAGAAGTTAAACTCCGTGTGAAGGAGGCCGGACCTTCTTCCTCTTCCTCCCCCTTCCTCCACCCCCTCTTTAACCTCTTCTCTCCCCGAGTGACGGAGCTTCAAATCGGGTAAGAAAACTGGGCAGCACCGGGAAGGGGAGCCAGTATGGAAGACCATTCCTGCCAATATTATTAAAAAAGTGAAAAAAGATTAAGTGTAACAATGTTGAATTAATTAATAATAAAAAAGTATGTTTTTAAAAAAAAGATATTGACATAATATCTCAAAATAATACTGTAATATATTTAAAAAATAACTTTATATTCTGAAATAATGACGTAAAATCTCAAAATAAAGAGTAAAAAACGGATACTCTCAAAATAATGACTGAGTATGAAATCAGAATAACTTAATATCTCAAAATATTGTCTAAATACCTCTATATCAGAAGATAATGAGTTCAAATCTTAAAACGATGTCTTAATATCTTGAAATAATGACAATACGTAGTTTTGTTAAATAAAGACTTAATGGCATTGTGTAATTTAAATGGATACAATTCAGATCATTATTGAATATTCTGTGTTATTATCTCGATCACACAGAACGGTTTTTTTTTGTCCTTTTAGAAAATCACAGAAACTTCTTCATGAACAAAATCATTTCTGAAAATAATGTTTATTCTGTATTATTTGTCTCCATGTTGGCTTGTGTCTGTGTGTTTTAGTGGACAGGCACTGAAGGGTTAACGGAGACTTGGTGTCCAGTTTCACAATTTTTTGGAGATGACGATTCAAAGCAGATGGAGGGTTTTGGGACCCTGGAGAACAGCAGTTTAGGTTTAGTGACACAACAACAAGGAACTCCTTTAATATACACACATATAACACTGTGTGTGCTACTTCAAGTTGAGTCACTTAGGTATAATCAAAACCATTTCTGAAGTGTGTGTGTGTGTGTGTGTGTGTGTGTGTGTGTGTGTGTGTCTGTGTCTGTGTCTGTGTGTGTGTCTCTGTCTGTGTCTGTGTCTCTGTCTGTGTGTGTGCGTGTGTGTGTGTGTGTGTGTGTGTGTGTGTGTGTGTGTGCATGCGTGTGTGTCTCTGTGTGTGTGTGTGTGTGTGTGTGTGTGTATGCGCGCGTGCGTGTGTGTGTGTGTGTACGTGCGTGCGTGCATGTGTGTGTGTGTCTCTGTCTGTCCGTGTGTGTGTGCGTGCGTGCGTGTGTGTGTGTCTCTATGTGTGTGTGTGTGTCTCTGTCTGTCCGTGTGTGTGTGTGCGTGCGTGCGTGTGTGTGTGTCTCTGTGTGTGTGTGTGTGTGTGTGTGTGTGTGTGTGTTCATGTAACTTTAACAAAAAATGTAACTTTCAAACTAAAACCTAATCATTATTTTCGATAACACCGGCCGATTAAGTTCATTTTAATTAATCTTTAACTGGTTATTTATTATCCCACAGCTTCCATAAAGTGTATCCAAAAAGTGCTTTGTAAAATATGAATCAATCTCATCCAACGTTCTTCCTATCGCACATTTAAAACCAACCGAGTGCTTTGCTTCAAAACATAAACAGATGTAAACACAGGGCAATCAAACGGCCCGTCCGCACGGCGGCGCGCGCTGAAGCTTCAGCGCTTCTGCCCGTTCACTTCGAATGGGGTGACGCCACTTTTAGCCGAACTGCATTGTGGGAAGCGACGTGGAGCGTTGCTCGCTTCAAAAGTTGAGCAATGTTCAACTTTTGGCGCCTCGGCAGAAGCGTCAGCCAATCAAATCCCGTTTATGCAAATCTGCCAGTGCAAGCGCTAGCCAATCAAAGCGCGTGTAAGCTGGGAGAGACGACGCAGGTCATTTCCTCATTATAGCAGTCGTGAATCACCCGTGCTGTTTGATCAGTCTCTGCTCATCTACTGCAGGGGGGTCAAACTGAATTTCATCGCGGGCCACATCAGCATTACGGCTGCACTCAAAGGGCCGGTTGTAACTTTAAGACGATATAAAAATACATAGATAAATATATCATATATATAAAATAATGTATTATATTACATCATTGCCTCTGCATTGGACTATCATCGGACAGGGTAATAACTTCATGATTAACGACGTCTGAAAGCAGAAGTCTAGGGCAAGTCTCTTCAGTGCGCATGTCCCAAAATGATTTAAAAAGAAAAGCCAAATTCTGGAGAAAAAATAAATAGAAGTGTCATTTTGAAATAAACATCTACTTCTGAGAAAAAGTCATATTTGAGATGCATTGTGGGACATGTAGTTTATGGGCAACGTGCTTCTGTAGCATGTAACCGTATAATAAATATATTCTTTGCAAGCTCTTGTGGGGCCACGTGAAATGAAGTCGTGGGCCGAATGTGGCCCCCGGGCCTTGAGTTTGACACCCCTTCTACCGGGATACAAACCGGAGGAGCCAGCATGGAGGGAGGGGGCAGAGACAGGGGGGGGAACTGGAAGGTCTTCGCCTGTTTGGGGAGTTTATATCCAGTTGACTTCGTTGTAACATTGTTTTTGCTTTGTATGCCGGGGGCGGGAGATTCATGTGATTGGTTGTTGGTCGAGTTGCTCGCAAAAAATCCCCAAGCGTCAGACACGCCCACCGCCAAGCGTCAACGCACGCCGCGGGGTGACGTCACGCTTTACTGAACTGCATTGTGGTCGCGTGGCTTTGCCTCCGGTGCTCGCTTCGAAAGTTGAGAAAATTCAACTTTTCAAGCTTCGACGGCCAGCCAATCAAATCAAAGCCAGTACAAGCTCCAGCCAATCAAACCGCGTGCTTGTGTGTCCGGGGCGGGACATTAATGTCATTAGTTGTTGGTCGCACGGCAGACACGCCCACCGGCAAGCTGCCGCGTGGACGCACCGTTAAAGCCACCGACTGTCAACTCAAATACACACCACATAAACCCTTATTTAAAAGCACGGCCAGGTCGATGGAGAAGGCGGTAAACAGTAAATATAGATATCTAACAATAGTTTATTTATATATTTACTATAGTCTCTTATGATAACACTTGTTTTTAATGCCAAATTATCAAATAAACTCTACTTGTATTAATCATTGGTTTGTAAATCATGTTCAGTGTTTAATAATTGGTTTCTGGTCCATCTGTCATGATTAATAATATAATGAATAATAATAGATGAGGTAGAATAATAAACACAACATGTTTAGCAATGATTTAATTACAGGTATGATAACTTCACCAGTTAATAGATTAGGCTTCTTATTAGCTAACACTCCACAAACTCAGGGACGGTTTCATTCCACGGCCCATGAGACTAAGCTGTTGGTCATCTTGCTAATTATGTACCTAATATATCATATTCCATGTACTTGTGTATAAACTCTTCTGGCATTAACTGTGTATTGATTTGCACATCTCAAAACATTCTCTTGCCCCTATTGTATTTGTTTTATGTCCTGTATATATTCATGTTGCTCTGTTGGAGGTGGACTTCAGTTTTTCATTGACATATCTACGCTGTAGCTGCTGAGCACCCTATAGTAAACGCTGTTCTGCGCGCTGCAGTACCAGGTGTGCCCGGCGGGCGTCGCTGTTTCCGCAGTAGCAGAACTACCTCTATTATGTTGTGAAGGACTATGTTGGGAAAACCTTTAAAGTGTTGATAATCCGGGTTTTTGGGGGCTTTTTTCTCGGTTGTTTTTCGGGGGGATCGCGAGACCCACTCTCCCGAAGGACTGCTGCCCGGCTCAGGCTGCGTGTTTTCGGGCAGCTGCTGTGGGGTTTTCTGGAGGGTTTTTTTTTGTTTTTTTTTACAAGTTAGCTCCACAGCTAAGTCACGTCAGCTGTGCGGCTGGAAGTGTCCGCGCGGACTCCTTAATGCGTTTGAAATACTTTTTCTACGTGAAACTGGGAGAGGAGTAAGGGTGTTTCCCTGCGGGAGAAAAGGCTCGGTGATCCGGACTCTGGGTCTGCGGACTGAGAGGCCTGCGGGTCGGGCTTCATCCACCGGGCTTGAGTTGAGCTTCGACGCCGCCTCAGAGGGCTCGGAGGCCGGCAGAAGAAACTGCCTCCGCCGGGGCCTGCGGAGCGAGGTTTCTGTTTTTTTCCCCTCAACTTTATTTAACTGTTTTTCTCAAATGCATCAGGAAAACCTACGGGAGAGAGTTAGGGCCATTTGAGGAAACGTGTTTTGGGATGTGAACAGAAGTTGGAGTTGAGCTTTTGCATCGTTTTGGGGGAGTTAGAAAAGTGATTTAAATATATTGTATTATTTTGTCTGTGATAATCTCAGAAAAATAACCCAACCTCAACAATTGTTACAAATGCATCAGAAAAAGGCACATCTACGGAAGAGTGTTAGGGACATATGAGAAAACTGTTTTGGGATGTGACAAAAAGTTAAAGAAAAGTGACATAAACAAATAAAAAGAATCTTGGAGTATTTGTTTTCCTCTATGAATAATAATATTACAAATATATATATTTTAGTTTTTCAGATGTTGTTTTTTTGTGTCAAAAATCTCAGAATCCTGACTGAGATTAAAGTCATGATTCACAATTATTGGTTTTTATACTTTTGGTAACATCCCAAACATTTTTGACGACTGACTTAAAGGTGGGGTCGGTCATTTTGGAGAAAGCAGCTGGAGGGCGCTAGAATCTGAAAATACACAGCCGGAAGAAATGTGGCCCTTCCTCGCAGAGCCCCTCCCCCGACACACACGAACGCGCACATGACCAATGAAGGGCACGAGATCAGTGTGTGCCCCGATGGGAGGCTGACAGGCAGGCAGGCCGTCCAGTTACTTTAGCCGGCTCAGATGATTGGTCGAGCTTTCTACGGCTTCAAAGCACTTCAGATATTCATTGCTATCGGGACGTTGATAGCATCCATGGAACATAACAAGTGTATCTCGAGCCGGCTTCTGAAACTTACCTACCCCACCTTTAAATCTCTGAATAACCAACACATACAATCACCTTTAGTCACCTCCTATGTTGCCCTAATCCTCTTGTGTTCACGTCACATCAGAGTTCATTACATTAATTCCAACTGAAGGCATTATGAACAAAAAACGGAGTTTCAGGTAATTAAAAAAAACATTAATTCTGGAGGCATTTTGAGGAAGCGACATGTGTGGATGACATATGTTAAGCTTAAATAAACAAATGACTAATTCCACTTCTTTGTTTCACACTAAAGGGATGGAGCGGATGGAAGTGGACCAGTGCGCAGGCGCAGCTGGCGGGGCTCTGCGCAGGTCGAACAGCGCCCCCATGATCACCAGTGTCAGGTCGGTGGTACTGCTTACAGAGAGCCACGCGACACATATCATGTTTAAAAAGTAATGTAAAATAAATTATATTGTAAGTTGTTTTGAAAGAGAACAATTTAAAATGGTTTTACTGCAAAAGAAAACGATGTATTGTCTCAAAAATAATCCTGTAATAAAATAAGATAAGATAAGAAGTACTTTATTGATCCCAATTGTGGACATGTTTGCGTTTGAAGCAGCATAACAAGACGGTGCATGGTTGTAGATATCTTTCTGTATATTTGATTGTGTGTCTCTCCATGTTATTATAAATCTGGATTCATGTTTTCTCAGCGACGGGATGACGGTGTTCAGCCCGGTGTCGTCGGCCCGGTATCGACGCAGCAGCGTTTCAATAAACCCCAGCTCACAGGTCAGAGCTACTGGAATGACCTTTATATTTTATATTATATATTATATAATTATATTATAGTTGAGTGTCTGTTGGTCCCGCAGCTCGTCCCTCTCTCTCCGTTCTCTCTGACTGGAGACAGACTCGACCTCAAGAGGCAGGTGAGGAGTCCACTCTTCTTCTTCTACTCTTTTAAATATGATGCTGGGACTAATCTCTAATCAACACAATTCAAATGAACTCCCACTCACCTGTGCAGCGATCTATTAAAGATAACTGACGCTCCTCATCCCAACCAACACACCAACGCAACTTCAATTTGAAAACATGCAGTCAAGTCTCTTGTCCTCCACACACACTGCGGGGGTGCAGTACTATTTCCATAAGGGCCGGAGCCAGGGGCGGCGCCAGAGATTTTCTCAGGGGGGAGCTGGACCCCCTAGCTCCCCCCTGGCGCCCCCCCTGGCGCCGCCCCTGGCCGGAGCACCTATGCCTCGCGCATGCATGCACGGTTGTTGCACGACCACCAAAACAGAAACATATGGACATAGTTTACGATATCAATGGTGTGCTAATGTATTGAGTATCCTTTCCATGTGAACATGTTTTAAGTGTTGAAGTTAAGTTAAAGCATCTGGTGCACTTTGAGAGATCTATGGACAGCTCTCAGCACCGGATGAAACCGAACTGGAAGCAGATTTACTTTTTCTTTATGGATATTTTACAAATCTCTCCCCTTTCAAACTCCATTCTTGTTTTACTGTCATCTAGTATTTCATACCTGTTTTTCATTTATTCCCTTATTTTTGTAGTATCCTATAAAGATCATATAAAGCTGTTCAATTGTGACCAAACCGTTTGAGACCCACTGAGACAACCTAGACTAAAGTTAACTGTCTAAACACTCACGGAGCGTCCTCACTACGGCTTCAAACAGAGCGTGGAGCTGAGCGTGTCTGGAGCTTGGGGATTTTACTCAAGCAACACGACCACCAACCAATCACATGAATCTCCCGCCCCCCGACATACAAAGCAAAAACCCCGGGGATTTTATGGAGCAATACATATATATATATATATAATATATATATATATACTATATAAAAAACTCCCCAAACAGGCGAAACCCTACCAGTTTCCCCCACTGCCTCTGCCCCCTCCCTCCATGCTGGTTCCTCCGGTTTGTGTCCCGGTAGGTGAAGAGGGTCTGCTCATACAAAACCGGGTGAGTTGCTACGGCGATAGTTAGTTTCCCCTCCGACTTTTTTTGAAATATAGAAATGAACGGCGGGAATATCTCTCCCAGCTTAGACGCGGTTTGATTGGCTACGGCTTCAGCTGTCAGATTTTCAGAAACGGGATTTGATTGGCTGGAGAGCTGGCCGCTCTGCTACCCACAATTCAGTTCGGTGAAAAAGCGAGGCAACGTGACGTCACCCCATTGAAAGTGAATGGGCAGATTGGAGCTGTCGACGCTGTCGTGTAGACGTCTTTTACCTCTCAGAGCTGTAGTTATCAGAGCCTCTCAGTGTGAGCTGTAGTTATCAGAGCCTCTCAGTCTGAGCTGTAGTTATCAGAGCCTCTCAGTGTGAGCTGTAGTTATCAGAGCCTCTCAGTGTGAGCTGTAGTTATCAGAGCCTCTCAGTGTGAGCTGTAGTTATCAGAGCCTCTCAGTCTGAGCTGTAGTTATCAGAGCCTCTCAGTCTGAGCTGTAGTTATCAGAGCCTCTCAGTCTGAGCTGTAGTTATCAGAGCCTCTCAGTCTGAGCTGTAGTTATCAGAGCCTCTCAGTCTGAGCTGTAGTTATCAGAGCCTCTCAGTCTGAGCTGTAGTTATCAGAGCCTCTCAGTCTGAGCTGTAGTTATCAGAGCCTCTCACTCTGAGCTGTAGTTATCAGAGCCTCTCAGTGCTGAGCTGTAGTTATCAGAGCCTCTCACTCTGAGCTGTAGTTATCAGAGCCTCTCAGTGTGAGCTGTAGTTATCAGAGCCTCTCAGTCTGAGCTGTAGTTATCAGAGCCTCTCAGTGTGAGCTGTAGTTATCAGAGCCTCTCAGTGTGAGCTGTAGTTATCAGAGCCTCTCAGTGTGAGCTGTAGTTATCAGAGCCTCTCAGTCTGAGCTGTAGTTATCAGAGCCTCTCAGTCTGAGCTGTAGTTATCAGAGCCTCTCACTCTGAGCTGTAGTTATCAGAGTCTCTCAGTCTGAGCTGTAGTTATCAGAGCCTCTCAGTCTGAGCTGTAGTTATCAGAGCCTCTCAGTGTGAGCTGTAGTTATCAGAGCCTCTCAGTGTGAGCTGTAGTTATCAGAGCCTCTCAGTGTGAGCTGTAGTTATCAGAGCCTCTCAGTGAGCTGTAGTTATCAGAGCCTCTCAGTGTGAGCTGTAGTTATCAGAGCCTCTCAGTCTGAGCTGCAGTTATCAGAGCCTCTCACTCTGAGCTGTAGTTATCAGAGCCTCTCAGTCTGAGCTGTAGTTATCAGAGCCTCTCACTCTGAGCTGTAGTTATCAGAGCCTCTCAGTCTGAGCTGTAGTTATCAGAGCCTCTCAGTCTGAGCTGTAGTTATCAGAGCCTCTCAGTCTGAGCTGTAGTTATCAGAGCCTCTCACTCTGAGCTGTAGTTATCAGAGCCTCTCAGTCTGAGCTGTAGTTATCAGAGCCTCTCAGTGTGAGCTGTAGTTATCAGAGCCTCTCAGTCTGAGCTGTAGTTATCAGAGCCTCTCACTCTGAGCTGTAGTTATCAGAGCCTCTCAGTGTGAGCTGTAGTTATCAGAGCCTCTCAGTGTGAGCTGTAGTTATCAGAGCCTCTCAGTCTGAGCTGTAGTTATCAGAGCCTCTCAGTGTGAGCTGTAGTTATCAGAGCCTCTCAGTCTGAGCTGTAGTTATCAGAGCCTCTCAGTCTGAGCTGTAGTTATCAGAGCCTCTCAGTCTGAGCTGTAGTTATCAGAGCCTCTCAGTCTGAGCTGTAGTTATCAGAGCCTCTCAGTCTGAGCTGTAGTTATCAGAGCCTCTCACTCTGAGCTGTAGTTATCAGAGCCTCTCAGTCTGAGCTGTAGTTATCAGAGCCTCTCAGGCTGAGCTGTAGTTATCAGAGCCTCTCAGTGTGAGCTGTAGTTATCAGAGCCTCTCAGTGTGAGCTGTAGTTATCAGAGCCTCTCAGTGTGAGCTGTAGTTATCAGAGCCTCTCAGTGTGAGCTGTAGTTATCAGAGCCTCTCAGTCTGAGCTGTAGTTATCAGAGCCTCTCACTCTGAGCTGTAGTTATCAGAGCCTCTCAGTCTGAGCTGTAGTTATCAGAGCCTCTCAGTGTGAGCTGTAGTTATCAGAGCCTCTCAGTGTGAGCTGTAGTTATCAGAGCCTCTCAGTGTGAGCTGTAGTTATCAGAGCCTCTCAGTGTGAGCTGTAGTTATCAGAGCCTCTCAGTGAGCTGTAGTTATCAGAGCCTCTCACTCTGAGCTGTAGTTATCAGAGCCTCTCAGTCTGAGCTGTAGTTATCAGAGCCTCTCAGTGTGAGCTGTAGTTATCAGAGCCTCTCAGTGTGAGCTGTAGTTATCAGAGCCTCTCAGTCTGAGCTGTAGTTGTCTCTCTCCTCCACCTTGTTGTAGAAACAGCCATCATTAACAGTAACAGCTGTGTGTGTTTCTGCAGGAGGAGAACATGGAGGCGGCGCTCCGAGGAAGTCTGCAGAGACGGAGGTAACGCAGTCGGATATTTACATTTTAAATTAACCTTAAAAAACGGTATTTAATTACCGTCTTCTCTCCCAGTGCTTCCAGTCTGATCCCCGCTCCCGTCAGTCAGTGGCACGACCACGCCTCGGTGGTGAGCGTCTACTTTCATTTACACACACTCGCAGTAAAACCTCACGTACACTCTGTTAGAGCGTTAGCCAATAGAAGCGGAAGTAAAAGTAAACAAAGGAATCCAATGGAGGCGTGTTCTTTGATTATCTGTTTCACATCAAACCAGTACTTGTATTGCGACTGAAATATATATAATACAATGTATATCTACTCATTAAAGACAGACTGAATCCAGATCAGAGGATCTTTTAATAAATATAATGCTAGAAGATAAGACTGTTTTTGACTTTTTCTTCTTCAGTGGTTCCAGTCGCAGGACAGCGGCGTCACGCCAAACTCCTCCCCTTCTCCCACCAGGAGGTTCAGGTACACACACACACACACACACCCCACCCCCCCCACACACCACACACACACACACACACACACACACACACACACACACACACACACCCACACTCACTCTATTTGTTTAGTGGACGCTTACATTTGTGTGTGTTCTCCAACAGACCAGCAGTCAGTGCAACTGTGAGAGTCCCGGCACTAACTCCACTCAAGAGGAAAGGTGTGTGTGTGTGTCTGTCTGTCTGTCGTCCGTCCGTCTGTATCTCTGTCCGTCCGTCCGTCTGTCTGTCTGTCTGTCTGTCTGTCTGTCTCTCTGTCTGTCTGTCTGTCTGTCTGTCTGTCTGTCTGTCTGTCTGTCTGTCTGTCTGTCTGTCATCACATTATCTGTTGATATGTGGAACTTTTTAGTTGCTTAGTTACATTCAATATTCTCTCGTGTTGCTCTGTGTTTGGTTTCTTCGAGACAGACACTATACATTGTTCCAGTTAAAACCAAAACAAAGGCTTAAAAGACCCTAAAATGCTGCGTCGGGAAACTGAGAGTTGATTAAAGGACGTTGGGAGAGTGGACAGTCACGTGATTTAAGCGTGCTTCTCCCCTCTTGAAGTCATAGATATTTTATATATATTTGTAAACCTGGTTGTTTCTCAGGAGGAGTCGAGTCTGACGGACCCCCGAAGAAGCTATTTGTCGCCGGAGTATCGGACCCCCCCCACCGCAGCAGCTACACCGTCAGGTGAGGGTCCTCAGACACAATGTTAGCATTAGTTTAGCCAGATATAAATGCATGAGACCACGCCCACTTGCTTACATGGCTACAGCAAAGAGACAGTTCTGATACAGACCCGATGAAACCAGTATTTAATGAAGTGATGTTTTACCCGCCTCTCTTCCTCCCACAGTGTCTCTCAGTCGGTGGTCGACTCCCCCACTGCAGTCAGTCCTCAGTCCAGCCCTCTGTCTCTCTCTCCTCCCCCCTCCTTCACCCCCTTCACCTCCCATCACCACCCAGGACACTAAACCACCCCATAATCCTCACCCAAAGTCCTGACCAGCAGCTCCAAACCCCCGGAGGAACATCGACTCTCCCGTCGCACCTTATTCCTGTAATCCCGCCTCTTCCTGCGGCGACAGGAAGTACAGATCAGCCTGGTTTATCACTTCGTCGGAAGTGTCTGTTTTGGATCCCTGGATGTTTTTCCTGCAGCTCTGAAGCATCAGACTTTCTCTAGGTCGCCAACTGTTCCTATTGGTTAGTTTTTAACCCAAATCCCTGAGTCCACGTTGGACTGACGGACTTCCTCGTGAGGTTCGTCGTACGTCTGAAGGCTCGTAGGTCGAACCTCAAATGATAAATATTGTACAAAGGATTCATCATCAGCAACAGCATCGGGAGATCACGGAAGAAAACTGTTCGGGAGTCTTGAGGACACACGGGTTGTGTCTTAACGAGATTCTGATTTGAGAAGTTTAACTCAAGAAGCGTTGACGAAACAACCAAGCACACAAACGTCTCAAAAACGGCAGATTTCGAAGGAGTTCTAGAGGTTAAAATCATATTTCTGTGTTGGTCCCTGAACGCAGCAATCTCCCTGGTCCAATGGGATATCTCCACGTGATTTTGGATTATGATGTTTAGCCATAGAGCTCCAGACCAGGGGACAGGAAGTGAGGAAATGCTGACTCATTCCTGCAGCTCAGGTCCAATTCTCGAGTGGATGAAGCTCCACATCGTCTTTATTCTTCAGAGGTTCTGAAGAACTGTTAATAAGGTCTTGAGTTGTAATCAAGACGAAATCAAACCGGTGACGAGGAATGTTTTCGAGGCTCTTCAGGAACATTTGGTTCAGCCGGTTCTCAGCTTTTGGTCCTGGAGTCGTTGGAAACCAAGTCCGCTATCAGGAAGACGTGGAAGTCCTCTGGTTTATTTGGTCTTGAAGTTGAAAGTCTGATGGATCTGGACTCAAACCACTCAGCGTAACCAGGGTTACGCACTTTTTGTACATCGTAAAACTACCATAAGGTTTCAAGGAGTTTATAGCTGGAGATGAAGACTTTAGCGTCTTTCATCAACGAAACAAATATCTAAACCTACAAAAAGCCGAATATCCAATAAAGCAAAGTAAAAGGCATCTTATTCCCAACTAGGGACGTCACGAGAAAGAAATGTAGTCGATACCAGCAACGGTTTCCCATTAACAATTCATTAACAAAGACTACCGTAAACGTTAGCCTGCTGGTTTCGGTTAGGGTCATAATTCCCTAAAATCTCTATTTTAATCTTCTGTGAAAACATCTGAATTTACAGGACTACATCGGAGACATCACGATAACGTTATAATTTACGTTCTCCCCACATACATTTTTACTTACCAGAGCATGAACGCATCATCGTGCAATTCACTCCTTCGACTGCTAACAGCTAACTGCTAACGTTAGCTACCTTCTTGACGATTTGAACATGGATTCGTTGTTCAAAATGTAGCATTATTTCCATAAATGGTGAGTTTACTGCGTCCCAAACTACTTTTCTATCGTCCTCGCAGTACTACTGGGAGCTACGGTACTTGTGTACAGGGAGTACTGTCGAAAAACTAGTACTGTCACGTTTTTAGGATATTGGATTCGACCTGAATTCTGACAAAGGGTTATAATTGACCTTATCCCAATAATCTTTCTTACTGAATAGATCTTGAACGCACCGTAATGCTAACGGCTAACGTTAGCTACCTTCTTGCCGATTTGAACATGGATTCATCGTTCAAAATGTAGCATTATTTCCGTAAATAGTGACTTTACTGCGTCCCAAACTACTTTTCTATCGTCCCCAGGATGCCGTTAGTCTCGAGATTTCACCACCGGGAACTACGGTACTTGCGATACTGTCGAAAAACCTGTACCGTTAACTTTTTAGGATATTGGATTCGACCTGAATTCTGACTAAAGGTTATAATTGACCTCCTCCCAATAATCTTTCTTACTGAATAGATCTTGAACGCACCGTAATACTAACTGCTAACATTAGCTACCTTCTTGCCGATTTGAACATGGATTCGTCGTTCAAAATGTAGCATTATTTGCGTCAATAGATAATGAGTTTGGGACGCAGTAAACTCGTTATCCCCAGGATGCCGTTAGTCTCGAGTCCTCACGATACTACAGGAAGCTACGATACTTACACGACTTTAGAAAAACCAGTTCCGTCAAGTGTTCAGGATTTTGGCTTCGACTTGGTATCGAGTATAAGTTCTCGTGACATCCCTAGATCCAACCCAAACACCAAATGAAGAGCTTTCGCTAAAGGCCAACACCGGTTGTTGGTGTCTTCCGGAAGTCCAAACCGGATTGAACCGTTTCAGTCTTTAACGACGTCGTGTTTTAAAGAAGATCGTGTCTGCTGTCTCTCAGACTGAAGTCTTGTGTTCGTAGAAACTTGAAAGACGTGTTCGTCCAGAGTTCGAGGAGCAGGGCGATGCTCCCGGTCGGTAGACGTCTGTTTGTTAATAGTGTATCTATATGTGAATATTGACGGAGCAGCTGACGCTCACTTCCCTTCAGCCTGCATGGTTCGATTGAGCATATTGAACCTGCAGGACGCTCCATCGTTCCCCTCTCACCCCGAGCGTCTGTTCGTCACCAATGAAGGTATGCTGATTGTCTAAAGACATACATGGTTAGAAGGAAACACCATTATATCTTTATTTACTGTTTCACAACTCGAGTTAGTCATCCTTCTGATGAAGTACATATCGATAGAGAAGTGCAGGGATGTTTCTGTGTGGGTCCCTGAAGGCATCATCTCCCTCGTCCAATGGGATTCCTCTGTGACTTTGGACGAACCTTTAGCTTGTGTTAATCACAGACAAAACCGCATCCAGAGAACCATTGAGTGTTTCGGACGCATCCCTGCACCAGCTCGCTTTAGGACCAATCAGCTCGAGAAGAATCTGTTGGTCAATATTTCAATAAAGTCGTATCGGATGCATGTAGCCGGGTCAGAGGTCAGAGTTTCAGAAAATACAAAACGTAGTTTCTGCTTCCAACTTTTGCACTTACAAAGTTTTGTACAGTTTTGTACGTTCGCTCATCGTTGTGCCTAAACATGAGGTCGTGTTTCCGAGGAGCTTCCCCTCTCCAGTCGACTCGAGCGTCAGGGTGAAGGGAGAGGAGGTGGTTCATCACCCGGTCTGAGATACGTCTGTACATAAAGTCTCTATAAGCTGTCCATTAGAAGTGTCTTCATCCATTCGGCTGCTCCAACAGAATCACCTTCCAAGTCTTCTTCCTTTCTTTCTGATCGTATTGTCTCCACTTTGCACAGCTCACCACTTTCACCTGTTGTTCTGTCGTCTCGCTGTGGATGCTGCTTCTCTGCTTCACGTGTTGCCGAGTCTGTTCTGAAGAGGCAAATGAAGTCTGACATATTTCAGTTTCACTTTATAATGTCCAAAGACTACGTGAAGAGTTCTTGAGATGGAAATGTTCCAAGTTACAGTTCAAGCTTCAAATTCTTTGATACTGCTTTTGAATTTTGATATATCTTTTCGAAAAGACCTTCACCTGTACACTTGTTTAAAAAGTCTGAATTTGAAAAAGTAAAAAATGTGGAACAAAGTGTACATTTAGAAAAATTCAGAGTTCTAAAAAAAGTCTGAATTTTGAAAAAAGTCTACCGGCCCGTCCACATAGCGGCGTGCGTTGACGCTTGCCAACCAACAACCAATCACATGAATCTCCCGCCCCTGACACACAAGCACACAGTTTGATTGGCTCGAGCTTGTACTGGCATATGATTCGATTGGCTGAGGCGTCAAAAGTTGAACATTGCGCAACTTTTTGAGGCGAGCAACGCTCCACGTCGCTTCCCAAAAAGCAGTTCACCCCATTCAAAGTGAACGGGCAGAAGCGCTGGAAGCTTCAACGCACGCCGCTGTGAGGACGGGCCGGTGCACTTGAACAAAAGTGTAGATTTCGAAAAGATATGAATTCTAAAAATAAACCGCTTTTGGTCAGATCTAATAAACAAACCCTCTTCATCCTCTCCCTGATGACATCGACCATCTTTAGAAATCACAACTGCCGAGGCTTTCCTGAAGCAGGGCAGAGTCGAGGTACCGTCACGCTGCCAAATGGTTTCCCAGACTGTAGCTTTAAGAAGATTTTCTGTGTATTACCTTTTATTTGCACGTGATCACACGCTGTCGTCTTGAAGAGAGGATGCGTGTAGCTGGATGGAAGAATGTGAGGCTGAATTCAAAGAATGTTTTAAGCCAAAAGTTATTCGACTGAATCTTAAAATATCTGTCGAAAAAGATTCATGAATGTTTTTCTGTCCTTTTTAATTGTGTTTTATTTAAAGTACATTTCCAGTGGTATGGAGGTTTTCAAACTCATTCAAGTCAACCTTCTGTTGTATTTTTAATAATATTCAGGGGAATCTAATATTTCTGAACGTGTGCTTTTATATTTTAGTTTTACTTACTGACTTTATTTATAACAATAGGTCTGCAGTCATGTACACAATTCACAGAAGAGTCATCTGCATGCATTTTGCAGTGGTTACTTATCTGTTTAAAGTTATTCATCGAAGCAAAAATAAATTCATTATTTTCAGCTTCTTCACATTTTCTTTCATTTCCAAAACAATTTAGCGACAGGTGGAAATAAATCAAATCAAGAAATTCTGGCTATTTCAAGTAATATTAACAGATCATTATTTCTCTTTTAAACTCTCCATTACGACCTCGTATAAAAAGATATTGAGAAAATATATTTTTAAAGAAAGTTTGTCATTATTTTAAGAAATTAAATTCTAGACATTTAGCACGTTTTCTGAGATATTATTTTGCCCACATTTCTCACTTTAATTACTGATTTAGTTTTCTTCCAGAAGTCCCTATTAATCACGTCTCACGCTGAAAACCTCCATCACACAGATGTCTGTATTTTAACGATAACTTGATTTCTGAAATTGAAACCCCTAAAAAGTCGTTGTGTATACATTTCCGCAGCTGCTTTATTCGCGTTCGCTTCTTCATGTTAAAGCTTTCTGTTGTTTTATCCTCTGTATGTTTCCTCACATCGACCCGTCAACGTCTGTCAGTATTAAAGTCATGTCTCACTCCGAGCAATACGGTGATATTTCTCAGTTAAATAAAGACTACAATTTTTATTTTAAGACATTTTGCTTCAAAAAATACCTTTATTTTTGGGGTTTGATGTGGACTTCCCAAAATGTAAAATAAAAAACCTTGTTTGCAAATTACACTTCAATAATTTCCCAATGTTTGGATGAATAAAGTGTATCTATCTATATATCTAAACTTCTAATAATTAAACTGAATTATGACCTTTTTTTCAAAATGTAAAATATTTGTGTTTTTATTAATAAATTACTAGAATTCTATCTCTTTAGAAAAAGTGACAACATTTTGCTAATTTTGCTAAATATACGTATAATTGAGATGTTGAACGTCGGACCTTCACCTGTACAGTTTTGAAAAAAGTCTAAAGATTGAAAAAACGACATTTTCAACAAAGTCTGAATTTAGAAAAAAGGAAAATCTTTAAAAAAAAGTCAACATTTTGAATTTGTTTTGAAGAAAAGTCGAAATTAGATTTTTTAATTGAAAACTTGAAGCACTTTAAATGTATTCGTTGACCCTAAAACTGTTCATATGAAATCATTATTTTCTGATTTGATTTCCACGACACCAGCAGATATTCCTTCGGGTTAAAAAGCTGAGGAATAACGGAAGCTTCGGAGTGAGGCGCGGCTTTAACGAAGCGCCGGAGGCTGCTGGAGGACGAGGGGAAAGAGGAGCTGGAGGACGAGGGGAAAGAGGAGCTGGAGGACGAGGGGAAAGAGGGAGCTGGAGGACGAGGGGAAAGAGGAGCTGGAGGACGAGGGGAAAGAGGAGCTGGAGGACGAGGGGAAAGAGGAGCTGGAGGACGAGGGGAAAGAGGGAGCTGGAGGACGAGGGGAAAGAGGAGCTGGAGGACGAGGGGAAAGAGGAGCTGGAGGACGAGGGGAAAGAGGAGCTGGAGGACGAGGGGAAAGAGGGAGCTGGAGGACGAGGGGAAAGAGGAGCTGGAGGACGAGGGGAAAGAGGAGCTGGAGGACGAGGGGAAAGAGGGAGCTGGAGGACGAGGGGAAAGAGGAGCTGGAGGACGAGGGGAAAGAGGCTGCTGGAGGACGAGGGGAAAGAGGAGCTGGAGGACGAGGGGAAAGAGGAGCTGGAGGACGAGGGGAAAGAGGAGCTGGAGGACGAGGGGAAAGAGGCTGCTGGAGGACGAGGGGAAAGAGGAGCTGGAGGACGAGGGGAAAGAGGAGCTGGAGGACGAGGGGAAAGAGGAGCTGGAGGACGAGGGGAAAGAGGAGCTGGAGGACGAGGGGAAAGAGGAGCTGGAGGACGAGGGGAAAGAGGAGCTGGAGGACGAGGGAAAGAGGAGCTGGAGGACGAGGGGAAAGAGGAGCTGGAGGACGAGGGGAAAGAGGAGCTGGAGGACGAGGGGAAAGAGGAGCTGGAGGACGAGGGGAAAGAGGCTGCTGGAGGACGAGGGGAAAGAGGAGCTGGAGGACGAGGGGAAAGAGGAGCTGGAGGACGCTCAGTCTTTTTTCAAATTGTAAATATTATTTCTTTTTGGACAAATTCTCGACAAATGAGAGGATGTATTTTTATGCAACTGTAAAATAAAAGTCTATATTCGAGTGTTCCTTAGGACGGTCCCACGGCTGTAAAGATGACGCAGAATTACTTAGTTTTTAATAGAAAACAATTCATCTACATACTATAAATATATATTATATTACTCTCAATAAAAGAAAATCTGTATCGTAGAAAATGTGTGTGCGTTGTCTTTGAACAGAAACTGGTTCGAATGAACAGACTTTCAAAAAAAGGTTATACTGTGACTTTTTCAAAATACTATAATAGGACTTTTTTGCTGGGGTGGAAGCTGGGGTGGAAGCTGGGGTGGAAGCTGGCTGGAAGCTGGGGTGGATGCTGAGGTGGAAGCTGGGTGGAAGCTGAGGTGGAAGCTGGGGTGGATGCTGGGGTGGAAGCTGGGATGGAAGCTGAGGTGGAAGCTGAGGTGGAAGCTGGAGTGGATGCTGAGGTGGAAGCTGGGTGGAAGCTGGGTGGAAGCTGGGGTGGATGCTGAGGTGGAAGCTGGGTGGAAGCTGAGGTGGAAGCTGGGGTGGATGCTGGGGTGGAAGCTGGGATGGAAGCTGGGGTGGAAGCTGAGGTGGAAGCTGGGATGGAAGCTGGGGCGGAAGCTGGGGCGGAAGCTGAGGTGGAAGCTAGGGTGGAAGCTGGGGTGGGGGTGGAAGCCGGGATGGAAGCTGGGGTGGGGGTGGAAGCTGGGATGGAAGCTGAGGTGGAAGCTGGGGCGGAAGCTGGGGCGGAAGCTGGGGCGGAAGCTGGGGCAGAAGCTGGGGTGGAAGCTGGGGTGGGGGTGGAAGCTGGGATGGAAGCTGGGGTGGAAGCTGAGGTGGAAGCTGGGGCGGAAGCTGGGGCGGAAGCCGGGGCGGAAGCCGGGGCGGAAGCCGGGGCGGAAGCCGGGGCGGAAGCTGGGGTGGGGATGGAAGCTGGGGTGGAAGCTGAGGTGGAAGCCGGGATGGAAGCTGGGGTGGAAGCTGGGGCGGATGCTGGGGTGGAAGCTGGGATGGAAGCTGGGGCGGATGCTGGGGTGGAAGCTGATGTGGAAGCTGGGGTGGAAGCTGAGGTGGAAGCTGGGGTGGAAGCTAGGGTGGGGGTGGAAGCTGGGATGGAAGCTGGGGTGGAAGCTGGGGCGGAAGCTGGGGTGGAAGCTGAGGTGGAAGCTGGGTGGAAGCTGGGGTGGAAGCTGGGGTGGAAGCTGGGGTGGAAGCTGGGGTGGAAGCTGGGGTGGAAGCTGGGGCGGAAGCTGGGGTGGAAGCTGGGGCGGAAGCTGGGGTGGAAGCTGGGTGGAAGCTGGGGCGGAAGCTGGGGCGGAAGCTGGGGCGGAAGCTGGGGCGGAAGCTGGGGCGGAAGCTGGGGCGGAAGCTGGGGCGGAAGCGGGTGGAAGCTGGATGGAAGCTGGGGCGGAAGCTGGGGCGGAAGCTGGGGTGGAAGCCGGGGTGGAAGCCGGGGTAGAAGCTGGGGTGGAAGCTGGGGTGGAAGCTGGGGTGGAAGCTGGGGTGGAAGCTGGGGTGGAAGCTGGGGCGGAAGCTGGGCGGAAGCTGGGGCGGAAGCTGGGGCGGAAGCTGAGGTGGAAGCTGGGGTGGAAGCTGGGGTGGAAGCTGGGGTGGAAGCTGGGGTGGGGGTGGAAGCTGGGGTGGAAGCTGGGGTGGAAGCTGGGGTGGAAGCTGGGGTGGAAGCTGAGGTGGAAGCTGGGGTGGAAGCTGGGGTGGGGGTGGAAGCTGGGATGGAAGCTGGGGTGGAAGCGGGGTGGAAGCTGGGGTGGAAGCTGGGGCGGAAGCTGGGTGGAAGCCGGGGGGGAAGCTGGGGTGGGGGTGGAAGCTGGGATGGAAGCTGGCGTGGAAGCTGAGGTGGAAGCTGAGGTGGAAGCTGAGGTGGAAGCTGAGGTGGAAGCTGGGGTGGAAGCTGGGTGGAAGCTGGGGCGGAAGCTGGGACGGAAGCTGGGACGGAAGCTGGGGTGGAAGCTGGGGTGGAAGCTGGGGTGGAAGCTGGGGTGGAAGCTGGGTGGAAGCTGGGGTGGAAGCTGGGGTGGAAGCTGGGGTGGAAGCTGGGGGGAAGCTGGGTGGAAGCTGGGGGGGAAGCTGGGGTGGGGGTGGAAGCTGGGGTGGAAGCTGGGGTGGAAGCTGGGTGGAAGCTGGGGTGGAAGCTGAGGTGGAAGCTGGGGTGGAAGCTGGGGTGGAAGCTGGGGCTGGAAGCTGGGGCGGAAGCTGGGGGAAGCTGGGGTGGAAGCTGGGGTGGAAGCTGGGGTGGAAGCTGGGGTGGAAGCTGGGTGGAAGCTGGGTGGAAGCTGGGGTGGAAGCTGGGGTGGAAGCTGGGGTGGAAGCTGGGGTGGAAGCTGGGGTGGAAGCTGGGGGGAAGCTGGGGTGGAAGCTGGGGTGGAAGCTGGGTGGAAGCTGGGGGGAAGCTGGGGTGGAAGCTGGGGGGAAGCTGGGGTGGAAGCTGGGGTGGAAGCTGGGGCGGAAGCTGGGGTGGAAGCTGGGGTGGAAGCTGGGGTGGAAGCTGGGGTGGAAGCTGGGGTGGAAGCTGGGGTGGAAGCTGGGGTGGAAGCTGGGGTGGAAGCTGGGGTGGAAGCTGGGGCGGAAGCTGGGGTGGAAGCTGGGGTGGAAGCTGGGGTGGAAGCTGGGTGGAAGCTGGGGTGGAAGCTGGGGTGGAAGCTGGGGTGGAAGCTGGGGTGGAAGCTGGGGTGGAAGCTGGGGCGGAAGCTGGGGTGGAAGCTGGGGTGGAAGCTGGGTGGAAGCTGGGGGGAAGCTGGGGCGGAAGCTGGGGGGAAGCTGGGGTGGAAGCTGGGGTGGAAGCTGGGGTGGAAGCTGGGGTGGAAGCTGGGTGGAAGCTGGGGTGGAAGCTGGGGCGGAAGCTGGGGTGGAAGCTGGGGTGGAAGCTGGGGTGGAAGCTGGGGTGGAAGCTGGGGTGGAAGCTGGGGTGGAAGCTGGGGTGGAAGCTGGGGTGGAAGCTGGGGGGAAGCTGGGGTGGAAGCTGGGGTGGAAGCTGGGGTGGAAGCTGGGTGGAAGCTGGGGTGGAAGCTGGGGTGGGGGTGGAAGCTGGGGTGGAAGCTGGGGTGGAAGCTGGGGTGGAAGCTGGGGTGGAAGCTGGGGTGGAAGCTGGGGTGGAAGCTGGGGTGGAGCTGGGTGGAAGCTGGGTGGAAGCTGGGGTGGAAGCTGGGGTGGAAGCTGGGGTGGAAGCTGGGGCGGAAGCTGGGGTGGAAGCTGGGGGGGAAGCTGGGGTGGGGGTGGAAGCTGGGTGGAAGCTGGGTGGAAGCTGGGTGGAAGCTGGGGTGGAAGCTGGGGTGGAAGCTGGGTGGAAGCTGGGGTGGAAGCTGGGTGGAAGCTGGGGCGGAAGCTGGGACGGAAGCTGGGCGGAAGCTGGGGTGGAAGCTGGGGTGGAAGCTGGGGTGGAAGCTGGGGTGGAAGCTGGGTGGAAGCTGGGTGGAAGCTGGGTGGAAGCTGGGTGGAAGCTGAGGTGGAAGCTGGGTGGAAGCTGGGGTGGAAGCTGGGGTGGAAGCTGGGGTGGAAGCTGGGGTGGAAGCTGGGGTGGAAGCTGGGGTGGAAGCTGGGTGGAAGCTGGGGCGGAAGCTGG
Organism: Champsocephalus esox; assembly: GCA_036324585.1. Classification (NCBI taxonomy): domain Eukaryota; kingdom Metazoa; phylum Chordata; class Actinopteri; order Perciformes; family Channichthyidae; genus Champsocephalus; species Champsocephalus esox. The sequence continues at coordinate 978,031 of CM070486.1, forward strand.
GGTGGAAGCTGGGGTAGAAGCTGGGGCGGAAGCTGGGGCGGAAGCTGGGGTAGAACATACTATAACATTTATGACTTTTTCCAACATATTCTAACCACTTCTTTATAAACTATACCATGTTGTTCTCCACATACCTTACCGTGACCCTTTGGATAAACTAGACATCTACTTTATCAAGTCTGGAAATGACCTCACTTGATGAACGCGTTATTAAAATAGTTGATCATGAATATTCTCGAACTGAAAGAAAAACACAAACAAGAAAATACAAATGATTGACTTTTATTGTTTAATCCAATCGCTCCCGAAATACCCAGACTCCTCGTTTCGATATATCTTCACTTTAACTCAATGAGCACAAACGGTCGACTTATCCTCGCGTTATTTATTCATATGTCGGCGTCTTCGCATTATCTGAGCGTCGCCACATGATAAACGCTCAGGACGTCACACACTGATGGAGACATAATTCTGTCACACAAAAAAACTCAAAATGTCGAAACGAGGAAAATGACCGGCTGTAAAATGATAATAATGTTTATGATGCTGCGGATGCTTTCACGGACAGATCGGGAACCTTTGTAAAATATATTGAAGTAAGAGAGGACGCTGAGAGGTCAAAGGTCAGCGCGACAGCAGTGGGAGGTCGCTGGAGTTCATGATGAGGGAGGAGTCCAGGTTCAGGTTTTCTGAGGAAACAACAACAACATTAAAATATGATACAAATAAATCTGCAACACCAAACCTCACCGTTTCAAATACAGACCATAACACACTGGATATCAGACTCTCAGGTGGGAACAGATCCTGCCGTGGTGGAAGCACATATTTAAAGGTCCCTATCATACAGTCAGTATATCCCAGGTCTCAGATATATCCAGAGCCTGTCTCTGATTGGCTGAAACACCAAACAGATCATCGCAGCATTACCCACAATCCCCTCTGTTTCAGCCCTGTTTCCAAAGTGCTGATTCTCTGTCTGTGACTCTGAGAGACATCTGGAGACAAAGAACTCAATGGAGCTCTAGAGGAGGTTCAGGTGATAGGGGGGGGGGTTACCTTGGTTACTGATAACTATAATAATAAAGGGATATTTCCTGACCTTGGTCGAAGTTGAGTTTCTTGTTGTTGGAGTCTCCGAGTCCTTCGATGTCCACGAGGTCGCTGTTCACATCTGAGTCGTTCAGAGCGCTGAGGGTCACATCTGTGGGGGGGGGGCAGCATGTTACTTCCTGTCTCTGACTTCACAATAAAAGACCTGTTCCTTCACAATAAAAGCCCTGTTCCTTCACAATAAAAGCCACGTTCCTTCACAATAAAAGTCCTGGGCCTTCACAATAAAAGCCCTGTGATAGCTCACTTGCTGTCGCTGCCTTCACAATAAAAGCCCTGTTCCTTCACAATAAAAGTCATTGGCCTTCACAATAAAAGCCCTGTTCCTTCACAATAAAAGCCCTGTTCCTTCACAATAAAAGCCCTGTTACAGCTAACTCCTGTCCCTGCCTTCACAATAAAAGCCACGTTCCTTCACAATAAGAGCCCTGGGCCTTCACAATAAAAGCCATGTTCCTTCACAATAAAAGCCCTGTGATAGCTCACTTGCTGTCCCTGGATTCACAATAAAAGCCCTGTTCCTTCACAATAAAAGCCCTGTTCCTTCACAATAAAAGCCCTGGGTCTTCACAATAAAAGCCCTGTTCCTTCACAATAAAAGCCCTGTTCCTTCACAATAAAAGCCCTGTTCCTTCACAATAAAAGCCTCTCACCTGAGGTCTTCTGCTTCTTGAGGGGCAGGGCCAGGGAGGGGCTGTTCTGCATGCCCGTTGCCATGACGACGACCTGTGACGTCGGCACAGCGATCATCGCCGGGGGGTTGGGGGCGCCGGATGTCATCGTCACGGCAGCGGTGTTCTTCTTCGTGTTTTTTTTGGGCGACTCGATGGGAACGCGGCTGTCTTCGTACAGCTTCCTCTTCACCGTGCTCTTAATCTGAGCCCTGAGGAAACACGTTAGCTTAGCTTAGCATAGTCACTGCAAACAAAGGGAGATTGCTAGCAAGGCTCTGAGTCCTAAAAAAACGTTTTGAAGTTAATTAATGTATTACATGTTGGGCCAAAGATGTATTTAGGTTAATATCTAATTAGAAATGAAGTGGTTTTGTGTACATGTACATGTTTTAGGCAGTAAAACAAATGTATTTGAGTTCAACATGAGAGAAGTAGAAAGTACAGGTATTTGAGTTCAACATGTGAGAAGTAGAAAGTACAGGTATTTGAGTTCAACATGTAAGAAGTAGAAAGTACAGGTATTTGGGTTCAAACATGTAAGAAGTAGAAAGTACAGGTATTTGAGTTCAACATGTGAGAAGTAGAAAGTACAGGTATTTGAGTTCAACATGTAAGAAGTAGAAAGTACAGGTATTTGAGTTCAAACATGTAAGAAGTAGAAAGTACATGTATTTGGGTTAAACATGTAAGAAGTAGAAAGTACAGGTATTTGTGTTCAACATGTAAGAAGTAGAAAGTACAGGTATTTGAGTTAAACATGTAAGAAGTAGAAAGTACAGGTATTTGTGTTCAACATGTGAGAAGTAGAAAGTACAGGTATTTGAGTTCAACATGTGAGAAGTAGAAAGTACAGATATTTGAGTTCAACATGTAAGAAGTAGAAAGTACAGGTATTTGAGTTAAACATGTAAGAAGTAGAAAGTACAGGTATTTGTGTTCAACATGTGAGAAGTAGAAAGTACAGGTATTTGAGTTCAACATGTGAGAAGTAGAAAGTACAGGTATTTGAGTTCAACATGTGAGAAGTAGAAAGTACAGGTATTTGAGTTCAACATGTAAGAAGTAGAAAGTACAGGTATTTGGGTACAACATGTAAGAAGTAGAAAGTACAGGTATTTGAGTTCAACATGTAAGAAGTAGAAAGTACAGGTATTTGGGTTAAACATGTAAGAAGTAGAAAGTACAGGTATTTGGGTTAAACATGTAAGAAGTAGAAAGTACAGGTATTTGTGTTCAACATGTAAGAAGTAGAAAGTACAGGTATTTGTGTTCAACATGTGAGAAGTAGAAAGTACAGGTATTTGAGTTCAACATGTGAGAAGTAGAAAGTACAGGTATTTGAGTTCAACATGTAAGAAGTAGAAAGTACAGGTATTTGAGTTCAACATGTAAGAAGTAGAAAGTACAGGTATTTGAGTTCAACATGTAAGAAGTAGAAAGTACAGGTATTAGTGTTCAACATGTAAGAAGTAGAAAGTACAGGTATTTGAGTTCAACATGTAAGAAGTAGAAAGTACAGGTATTTGAGTTCAACATGAGAGAAGTAGAAAGTACAGGTATTTGTGTTCAACATGTGAGAAGTAGAAAGTACAGGTATTTGAGTTCAACATGTGAGAAGTAGAAAGTACAGGTATTTGAGTTCAACATGTGAGAAGTAGAAAGTACAGGTATTTGAGTTCAACATGTGAGAAGTAGAAAGTACAGGTATTTGAGTTCAACATGTAAGAAGTAGAAAGTACAGGTATTTGGTTCAACATGTAAGAAGTAGAAAGTACAGGTATTTGAGTTCAACATGTAAGAAGTAGAAAGTACAGGTATTTAGTGTTCAACATGTAAGAAGTAGAAAGTACAGGTATTTGTGTTCAACATGTAAGAAGTAGAAAGTACAGGTATTTGAGTTCAACATGAGAGAAGTAGAAAGTACAGGTATTTGGGTTCAACATGTGAGAAGTAGAAAGTACAGGTATTTGAGTTCAACATGTGAGAAGTAGAAAGTACAGGTATTTGAGTTCAACATGTGAGAAGTAGAAAGTACAGGTATTTGGGTTCAACATGTAAGAAGTAGAAAGTACAGGTATTTGAGTTCAACATGTGAGAAGTAGAAAGTACAGGTATTTGTGTTCAACATGTGAGAAGTAGAAAGTAAAGGTATTTGAGTTCAACATGTGAGAAGTAGAAAGTACAGGTATTTGAGTTCAACATGTAAGAAGTAGAAAGTACAGGTATTTGAGTTCAACATGAGAGAAGTAGAAAGTACAGGTATTTGTGTTCAACATGTGAGAAGTAGAAAGTACAGGTATTTGAGTTCAACATGAGAGAAGTAGAAAGTACAGGTATTTGAGTTCAACATGTGAGAAGTAGAAAGTACAGGTATTTGAGTTCAACATGTAAGAAGTAGAAAGTACAGGTATTTGTGTTCAACATGTGAGAAGTAGAAAGTACAGGTATTTGAGTTCAACATGTGAGAAGTAGAAAGTACAGGTATTTGAGTTCAACATGTGAGAAGTAGAAAGTACAGGTATTTGAGTTCAACATGTGAGAAGTAGAAAGTACAGGTATTTGAGTTCAACATGTGAGAAGTAGAAAGTACAGGTATTTGAGTTCAACATGTAAGAAGTAGAAAGTACAGGTATTTGGATTCAACATGTAAGAAGTAGAAAGTACAGGTATTTGAGTTCAACATGTAAGAAGTAGAAAGTACAGGTATTAGTGTTCAACATGTAAGAAGTAGAAAGTACAGGTATTTGTGTTCAACATGTAAGAAGTAGAAAGTACAGGTATTTGAGTTCAACATGAGAGAAGTAGAAAGTACAGGTATTTGGGTTCAACATGTGAGAAGTAGAAAGTACAGGTATTTGAGTTCAACATGTGAGAAGTAGAAAGTACAGGTATTTGAGTTCAACATGTGAGAAGTAGAAAGTACAGGTATTTGGGTTCAACATGTAAGAAGTAGAAAGTACAGGTATTTGAGTTCAACATGTGAGAAGTAGAAAGTACAGGTATTTGTGTTCAACATGTGAGAAGTAGAAAGTACAGGTATTTGAGTTCAACATGTGAGAAGTAGAAAGTACAGGTATTTGAGTTCAACATGTAAGAAGTAGAAAGTACAGGTATTTGAGTTCAACATGAGAGAAGTAGAAAGTACAGGTATTTGTGTTCAACATGTGAGAAGTAGAAAGTACAGGTATTTGAGTTCAACATGAGAGAAGTAGAAAGTACAGGTATTTGAGTTCAACATGTGAGAAGTAGAAAGTACAGGTATTTGAGTTCAACATGTAAGAAGTAGAAAGTACAGGTATTTGAGTTCAACATGTGAGAAGTAGAAAGTACAGGTATTTGAGTTCAACATGTGAGAAGTAGAAAGTACAGGTATTTGAGTTCAACATGTGAGAAGTAGAAAGTACAGGTATTTGAGTTCAACATGTGAGAAGTAGAAAGTACAGGTATTTGAGTTCAACATGTAAGAAGTAGAAAGTACAGGTATTTGGGTTCAACATGTAAGAAGTAGAAAGTACAGGTATTTGAGTTCAACATGTAAGAAGTAGAAAGTACAGGTATTAGTGTTCAACATGTAAGAAGTAGAAAGTACAGGTATTTGTGTTCAACATGTAAGAAGTAGAAAGTACAGGTATTTGAGTTCAACATGAGAGAAGTAGAAAGTACAGGTATTTGGGTTCAACATGAGAGAAGTAGAAAGTACAGGTATTTGGGTTCAACATGAGAGAAGTAGAAAGTACAGGTATTTGGGTTCAACATGTAAGAAGTAGAAAGTTGGGTTCAAATAGTAAAAAGTCAAAGTAAAAAGTAATCAGAAAAATAAGTAGTGGAGTAAAGTACTGATACCAGAATACTACTTCCCAGCTCTGGTATCAGGAATACGTACACAGTTCGCTCTTTGATCACCGAGCTGATGTTATTCAGATCGTCTCCGAAACGACGCACAGCGACTCGAAGCAACTCGATCTCCGTCTCCGTCCACTTCGCCCTGAGGACAAAACGTTAGCTTCATCACACCGTCACAATTTAAACTATTACATGCTGATGTTCAGGTGTATATCAGTATGTAGTGTCTCTACTTTAAAGAGTCCTCTCCTGCTGATGTTCAGGTGTATATCAGTATGTAGTTTCTCTACTTTAAAGAGTCCTCTCCTGCTGATGTTCAGGTGGATATCAGTATGTAGTGTCTCTACTTTAAAGAGTCCTCTCCTGCTGATGTTCAGGTGTATATCAGTATGTAGTGTCTCTACTTTAAAGAGTCCTCTCCTGCTGATGTTCAGGTGTATATCAGTATGTAGTGTCTCTACTTTAAAGAGTCCTCTCTGCTGATGTTCAGGTGTATATCAGCATGTAGTGTCTCTACTTTAAAGAGTCCTCTCTGCTGATGTTCAGGTGTATATCAGTGTGTAGTGTCTCTACTTTAAAGAGTCCTCTCCTGCTGATGTTCAGGTGTATATCAGTATGTAGTGTCTCTACTTTAAAGAGTCCTCTCCTGCTGGTGTTCAGGTGTATATCAGTGTGTAGTGTCTCTACTTTAAAGAGTCCTCTCCTGCTGATGTTCAGGTGTATATCAGTGTGTAGTGTCTCTACTTTAAAGAGTCCTCTCCTGCTGATGTTCAGGTGTATATCAGTATGTAGTGTCTCTACTTTAAAGAGTCCTCTCCTGCTGGTGTTCAGGTGTATATCAGTGTGTAGTGTCTCTACTTTAAAGAGTCCTCTCCTGCTGATGTTCAGGTGTATATCAGTGTGTAGTGTCTCTACTTTAAAGAGTCCTCTCCTGCTGATGTTCAGGTGTATATCAGTATGTAGTGTCTCTACTTTAAAGAGTCCTCTCCTCTGATGTTCAGGTGTATATCAGTATGAAGTGTCTCTACTTTAAAGAGAGAGTGTGTGTGTGTGTGTGTGTGTGTGTGTGTGTGTGTGTGTGTGTGTGTGTGTGTGTGTGTGTGTGTGTGTGTGTGTGTACCCTGCAGGACTGGAGTCGGACACTGGGTGTAACTGCATGGTCAGCTCTCCCAGTTTACTGAAGGCGGCTCCAGCAGCGGAGAAGATCTCCCCCACCTGCAGAGAGACAAGTACATATACTACACTGTGGAAATACTGCAGTACAAGTACACATATACAGTACAAGAACGCATATACTACACTGTGAAGATACTTCAGTACATATACTACACTGAGGAAATACTACAGTACATATACTACACTGTGAAGATACTGCAGTACATATACTACACTGTGAAGATAGTGCAGTACATATACTACACTGTGAAGATACTACAGTACATATACTACACTGTGAAGATACTGCAGTACATATACTACACTGTGAAGATACTGCAGTACATATAATACACTGTGAAGATACTATAGTACATATACTACACTGTGAAGATACTGCAGTACATATACTACACTGTGAAGATACTACAGTACATATAATACACTGTGGAAATACTGCAGTACAAGTACATGCGTTTGAAACATACCTCCAGTAAGGACTAGGACTACTCTTTGCACTCTGGGAATCTGATCTAATGATATACCTCCTCCTCATGTCATATGTGTGCAGGTCTGCTCTTTAAAGAGTTCCCTGCACTCAATCCGCCCTGCCAGGTTTCTGAGTGCAGGTCTGCTCTTTAAAGAGTTCCCTGCACTCAATCCGCCCTGCCAGGTTTCTGAGTGCAGGTCTGCTCTTTAAAGAGTTCCCTGCACTCAATCCGCCCTGCCAGGTTTCTGAGTGCAGGTCTGCTCTTTAAAGAGTTCCCTGCACACACTCCGCCCTGCCAGGTTTCTGAGTGCAGGTCTGCTCTTTAAAGAGTTCCCTGCACTCAATCCGCCCTGCCAGGTTTCTGAGTGCAGGTCTGCTCTTTAAAGAGTTCCCTGCACACACTCCGCCCTGCACCACGCGCCTTAATCCACGCGCAGGTCGCAGCTCACCTTGGCAGAGGCTGACGTCATGGCAGGAAAGATCTGCAGCTTTTCTTTAAAAACTTCAAAACAACAACACCAACACTCAGCTAGCTGTTAGCCACAGTTAGCTCCTGCCGCGGGAGAGAGCACAGGATTCACAGGACGCACAACACGAAGCTCTGGAGAAACTCGTGGAGAAGATCGACTATAATCCAGAGGTGTTTATACTTCACATATTCAGAGGAAAGAGAGATACATATCGCACAACAAAGGTACACGGAATAAACAAGGGAATATTGCGCGACTTTGCAGGTGGAACGCCATTGGTCAGTGTCTAAGGAAGAGGCGGGGCGGGGCGGGCCAATCTTGACGTTTTGATTGGTCTTGACGAACCTTTTTCCCCTTTTATTATTCAAGAAAATGCATAAACGTCATATATTTTGTATACACACAAAACAATTCAGGGATAGACAAATAAAGTCTTGTAAAATTACCTTAAATAAAAATACAATTTCATATTTCAACAATCTGGAAATGTCATTGGTCAGTCTCAACGGAAAAGGCGGGATCTAACGAACTCGCCATTTTGATTGGTCGCTACGCTGGTTGACGAGTGAAGCCGAGTTTCAACGAGTGAACCCGAGTGATGCTGATCAGCTGACCGTGAGCCTCTGTCGTCCTTCCATGGATCATTTCTGCTCAGTTTTGTGAATAAAACACGTATAAATCCGCTTCTGGTTGATCGGTTGGACCGTGAAAAAGCAGGCATGCCGTCGCTTCTGTTCTGCGGGCCGAAGATGGCTGCGTGCGGGATCGTGATCAGCATCTGGGGGGTCATCATGCTGGTAAGAACCGGGGAGGGGGCCGGCTACTTCCTGGAGCTATGTGGGTTTTTTAGTGAAATTAATGTCGGATCTTTTCAGTGATGAATTTGTATTATTCACAGTGTGTGTTCACCTTCATGATATCCTACAAAAACAAAAAAACAGCAAGAATTCAGTTGCAAAGTCGTGCATTTACATATTCTACAGTTGATAGACGGCGCCCATTTAGGCCAAGTTACCATAGACATCAAGTTAAATAAGATGTAATGTAATATTATAACGATATAAATGAACACCAGTCTGATCCGTAGTGTTGTGCCTGTGTAATTAACGTTATGGAGCTGGCTAATGTCTGGTTTCCCGTTTAAATGAATGGTGAGGATTAACCAGGAATGTGTCAGTGTGGTGTCAGAAGGTAATTTAAACACGGAGACATTTACAATATGTAATATTAATATACACTATTGAAATCCTTATAATACACTAGCTGGTGGCAGGAGTATTCAAATATCATATTAAAGTATATAGAGTTGTTTTCGAGCTGACACATATGAACAGTACAGTAATATCTAATAATGTTGTGTATCATTATGTTACTTGTTTAACGCAGAGATGTGCCATGATACTCTAGTAAATACAGAGATGCAAATATGATCAACATTCAGAGTTTAGAGAGGAACTAAAGAGGCAACATAAATGGGACTTAAATCAATCATGTGACTTTTATTTTTGACGTTGATGTTTGAGAACAGGAAGTCAGTGTTTCCATGAAGGGAAATAATGTTGGAGACGGTCGCACAGCATGCAACCCCTCACCCCCACACACAGATACCCCTCACCCACACACAGATACCCCTCACCCCCACACACAGATACCCCTCAGACCCCGGATGCAACCCCTCACCCCCACACACAGATACCCCTCAGACCCCGGATGCAACCCCTCACCCCCACACACAGATACCCCTCAGACCCCGGATGCAACCCCTCACCCCCACACACAGATACCCCTCACCCACACACAGATACCCCTCACCCCCACACACAGATACCCCTCAGACCCCGGATGCAACCCCTCACCCCCACACACAGATCTGAGGATCACTCAGAGAAACTAAGGTCAGCAATGGTAATACATTTGATTGCACCATCTCCTTAACAGTCCACATTGCGGATGTCTCGTGGGAGAGAGCTCCAGAGACGGGGGCAGAGCGGCTGAAGGCTCGTGAGCCCCACGGCGGGGTCCTCAGGCGGGCAGAAGGCAGAGGAGGGCCGGAGAGGTGTGAAGGAGAGATATGGAGGTGTGAGGGGCCTGGAAGGGGAGGAGCCACGTGTTGAAGTGGATGCGGTATTTAACGGGGAGCCGGCGGAAGGGTTGAAGAACCGGGCGATGTGATCAGTGGGAGGAGTTCTGGTAACGATACGGGCGGCTGAGTTGTGGACCAGTTGGAGCTCACGCACTCTTAGGGCTGACATGACAACAACTTAAAGAATAAACATTAAAGGTGGGGTCGGTCGGTTTGAGAAGCCGGCTGGAGATACACTTGTTGTTCTATTCCATCCCGACAGCAATGAATATCTGAAGTGCTTTGACAAAACATCCATAAGAGAAGTCACCTGTGGAAGCTCGACCGATCCTCCGGCCGGCTGAGAGGATCGGTCGAGCCGGTTCCTCAAAGTTCCTTTCAGTCAGTGTTTCTCAAACTTTTTCCTACCAAGGACCACTTAACCAATAAAAAGGCACTCGCGGACCCCCTAACTCCACACATATCCAACAACATATCGTTTTTTACGAATCGCCTGAAGATGGTACAAACAAGTGGCCACATGTGTGACGAAGGTGTTGATCTGGGCTATATCATGCAATCGAAAGTGAAACTTAAGCTCGCTCCATTGCGGAGATATTCCCGCGAGAGTGGGAAAAACTTAAATAAATGTATTTATTTCAAATGTGAAATGTTACCAATATACTCACGGACCACTAGGGGGCGCTCGCGGACCACACTTTGAGAAGCACTGCTTTCGGTAAATCATGAACCCTTACCGTGTCTCAAAGAATGATGGCCCACACGGGATGTGCTTTCTCTTGCAGGGGATGCTGGGAATCTTCTTCAGCACCAAGTCGGCCATCCTGATCGAAGACGTGCCGTTCACCGAGGAGGACATCCGCAACGAGTGAGTCGCTATGAACTCTGGGAGTCGCTATGAACTCTGGGAGTCTTTACTCCCGCCTGGTTTAGTACGGCAGATACTCCATTGATCCCAGCATGCACCACGGGAGTGAAGCAGAGCCACCGCCGCCTGGCTTTCTGACATGTTCATAAACGTACAAAACCACGTATCGTTCAGTTTACGACTGAATTAACGACCCTTTGAAAAAAGAACATTAAAAGATAGAAATAATAATTAAAATAAGCAAACAGTGACGTGGAAGCTACCTTATTTTAAAGCTCCCCTATCATCCTCCTCTTCCTCAGTATCTCCCAGCTCTCAGATATATCCAGAGCCTGCCTTTGATTGGCTGAGACACCAAACAGATCATTGCAGCATTACCCATAATCCCCTCTGTTTCAGCCCTGTTTCCAAAGGGCTGATTCTCTGTCTGTGACTAGATGAGAACCAGGAGCCCCCCCCCACGCCCCTCTGAGAGACATTTGGTTAACATTTTTATATTCAACCAGTGTCCCTCCCGGACCCTCAAGGTGTGTGAGTCTTCCCTATCCAACCTGTCCTGTCCGACTCCCCGCCGCTGCTGCTTCCAGGGCGGAGTTTGGTTGATTTGTGCTAAGCTAACGGTTAGCTGCTGCCTCCACTGACGAGGGCATGCACCCGTTAACACCTCAGAGCAGGGCTGCTCCGCCGTGTCGTGCACGGCTGCTGCACCTCGCGGGAGCGTGCACGTGAAGCCAAAGCTCAGATGTTTCAATGATCGGCAGTGAGGTTTGGAAACGGCATAACGCCGGAGCCTCGCTGCGGGGAGCTTTGGCGCTGTTGCGAGTTTGTTCTAATCCGTCAAAATGACGGACTGCTTTCAGATTTGTCCGTCATTGTTAAAAAAAATCCGTCATAGGCGAAAAATATTCGGTGAACGCGACCGCTGCCTCACACGCCAAGCCATCTCTCCCCGGCCCCTTGCTTTGGATCATTTCCATCAACCGGCCCCATTCCAAACTACTTGAATAGCCCTGCCTGAGACTGTATATATATATATATATATATTAGGGCTGTCAATAATAAAATTAATAACGCGCTAACGCAAAAAAAAATTAACGCCACTAATTATTTTAACGAGATGAACGCGTGTGTGTGTGTTTGTTCCTCGGCCGCCCCGGCAGGCCCGGCAGCAGAGTGGAGAAGAAACTGAATTGTGTTGGAACGCTTGAGCACAGATCAAAATGAATGCAGGTTTATTGAGAATATGACGTACATGTATATTATAGTTTCTCTTTACGTGCAGCAGCAGCCTGAAGCGCCTCTAACGGTTTGTATCGCTGTGTTATTAACGTGCGTTGCCCCCCCCCCTCTGTGCAGCAAGAACCCCCCGGGGAACATCTACGGCCTCTACACGCAGGTCGGGATCAACTGCTTCATCGCGGCCGGGATCTACGTGGCGGTCGGCGCCGTGTCGCTCTGCCAGGTCCGCCTCAACAAGCGCCAGGAGTACATGGTCACATAGATGACGCTCGCAGCCAATCAGCAGCCGGCTGGCTACGATCTGAGCGATGTGATTGGTTACCGAAGTAATTTATTTGAAATGTTTGTAGATGTTGTTGTTTGAGACATTCCTGTGGGCGTCGCTCGAGACGACGCGTTTAAATATACAATAAAGCAAATGAGGAATTAAATCTGATTATTATATTACAGTTTTATCATTTTGTATATTTTCCATCTCGTTTATTTTGTTGTTGTTTACAGAGAAAGTGTACGTGTGTTGATCAAGCGTGTTTACTGTGAAGAAAGGAAATAAAGTGTACACAATAAATACCACTGGTCTGTCGTGAACTCACCGTTAGAGGACTCTTTAAAGTAGAGGCACTACACACTGATATACACCTGAACACCAGCAGGAGAGGACTCTTTAAAGTAGAGACCCTACATACTGATATACACCTGAACATCAGCAGGAGAGGACTCTTTAAAGTAGAGACACTACATCATGATATACACCTGAACATCAGCAGGAGAGGACTCTTTAAAGTGGAGACACTACATCATGATATACACCTGAACATCAGCAGGAGAGGACTCTTTAAAGTAGAGACACTACACACTGATATACACCTGAACATCAGCAGGAGAGGACTCTTTAAAGTAGAGACACTACATCATGATATACACCTGAACATCAGCAGGAGAGGACTCTTTAAAGTAGAGACACTACATACTGATATACACCTGAACATCAGCAGGAGAGGACTCTTTAAAGTGGAGACACTACATCATGATATACACCTGAACATCAGCAGGAGAGGACTCTTTAAAGTAGAGACACTACATACTGATATACACCTGAACATCAGCAGGAGAGGACTCTTTAAAGTAGAGACACTACATACTGATATACACCTGAACATCAGCAGGAGAGGACTCTTTAAAGTAGAGACACTACACACTGATATACACCTGAACATCAGCAGGAGAGGACTCTTTAAAGTAGAGACACTACATACTGATATACACCTGTACATCAGCAGGAGAGGACTCTTTAAAGTAGAGACACTACATACTGATATACACCTGAACATCAGCAGGAAGGACTCTTTAAAGTAGAGACACTACACACTGATATACACCTGAACATCAGCAGGAGAGGACTCTTTAAAGTAGAGACACTACATACTGATATACACCTGAACATCAGCAGGAGAGGACTCTTTAAAGTAGAGACACTACATACTGATATACACCTGAACATCAGCAGGAGAGGACTCTTTAAAGTGGAGACACTACATCATGATATACACCTGAACATCAGCAGGAGAGGACTCTTTAAAGTAGAGACACTACATACTGATATACACCTGAACATCAGCAGGAGAGGACTCTTTAAAGTAGAGACACTACATACTGATATACACCTGAACATCAGCAGGAGAGGACTCTTTAAAGTAGAGACACTACATACTGATATACACCTGAACATCAGCAGGAGAGGACTCTTTAAAGTAGAGACACTACATACTGATATACACCTGAACATCAGCAGGAGAGGACTCTTTAAAGTAGAGACACTACACACTGATATACACCTGAACATCAGCAGGAGAGGACTCTTTAAAGTAGAGACACTACATACTGATATACACCTGAACATCAGCAGGAGAGGACTCTTTAAAGTGGAGACACTACATACTGATATACACCTGAACATCAGCAGGAGAGGACTCTTTAAAGTAGAGACACTACATACTGATATACACCTGAACATCAGCAGGAGAGGACTCTTTAAAGTAGAGACACTACATCATGATATACACCTGAACATCAGCAGGAGAGGACTCTTTAAAGTAGAGACACTACATACTGATATACACCTGAACATCAGCAGGAGAGGACTCTTTAAAGTAGAGACACTACATACTGATATACACCTGAACATCAGCAGGAGAGGACTCTTTAAAGTAGAGACACTACATACTGATATACACCTGAACATCAGCAGGAGAGGACTCTTTAAAGTAGAGACACTACATACTGATATACACCTGTACATCAGCAGGAGAGGACTCTTTAAAGTAGAGACACTACATACTGATATACACCTGAACATCAGCAGGAGAGGACTCTTTAAAGTAGAGACACTACACACTGATATACACCTGAACATCAGCAGGAGAGGACTCTTTAAAGTAGAGACACTACATACTGATATACACCTGAACATCAGCAGGAGAGGACTCTTTAAAGTAGAGACACTACATACTGATATACACCTGAACATCAGCAGGAGAGGACTCTTTAAAGTGGAGACACTACATACTGATATACACCTGAACATCAGCAGGAGAGGACTCTTTAAAGTAGAGACACTACATACTGATATACACCTGAACATCAGCAGGAGAGGACTCTTTAAAGTAGAGACACTACATACTGATATACACCTGAACATCAGCAGGAGAGGACTCTTTAAAGTAGAGACACTACATACTGATATACACCTGAACATCAGCAGGAGAGGACTCTTTAAAGTAGAGACACTACATACTGATATACACCTGAACATCAGCAGGAGAGGACTCTTTAAAGTAGAGACACTACACACTGATATACACCTGAACATCAGCAGGAGAGGACTCTTTAAAGTAGAGACACTACATACTGATATACACCTGTACATCAGCAGGAGAGGACTCTTTAAAGTAGAGACACTACATACTGATATACACCTGAACATCAGCAGGAGAGGACTCTTTAAAGTAGAGACACTACATACTGATATACACCCGAACATCAGCAGGAGAGGACTCTTTAAAGTAGAGACACTACATACTGATATACAACTGAACATCAGCAGGAGAGGACTCTTTAAAGTAGAGACACTACATACTGATATACACCTGAACATCAGCAGGAGAGGACTCTTTAAAGTAGAGACACTACATACTGATATACACCTGAGCATCAGCAGGAGAGGACTCTTTAAAGTAGAGACACTACATACTGATATACACCTGAACATCAGCAGGAGAGGACTCTTTAAAGTAGAGACACTACATACTGATATACACCTGAACATCAGCAGGAGAGGACTCTTTAAAGTAGAGACACTACACACTGATATACACCTGAACATCAGCAGGAGAGGACTCTTTAAAGTAGAGACACTACATACTGATATACACCTGAACATCAGCAGGAGAGGACTCTTTAAAGTAGAGACACTACATACTGATATACACCTGAACATCAGCTGGAGAGGACTCTTTAAAGTAGAGACACGACATACTGATATACACCTGAACATCAGCAGGAGAGGACTCTTTAAAGTAGAGACACTACATACTGATATACACCTGGACATCAGCAGGAGAGGACTCTTTAAAGTAGAGACACTACGTACTGATATACACCTGAACACCAGCAGGAGAGGACTCTTTAAAGTAGAGACACTACATACTGATATACACCTGAACATCAGCAGGAGAGGACTCTTTAAAGTAGAGACACTACATACTGATATACACCTGAACATCAGCAGGAGAGGACTCTTTAAAGTAGAGACACTACATACTGATATACACCTGAACATCAGCAGGAGAGGACTCTTTAAAGTAGAGACACTACATACTGATATACACCTGAACATCAGCAGGAGAGGACTCTTTAAAGTAGAGACCCTACATACTGATATACACCTGAACATCAGCAGGAGAGGACTCTTTAAAGTAGAGACACTACGTACTGATATACACCTGAACATCAGCAGGAGAGGACTCTTTAAAGTAGAGACACGACATACTGATGTACACCTGAACATCAGCAGGAGAGGACTCTTTAAAGTAGAGACACGACATACTGATATACACCTGAACATCAGCAGGAGAGGACTCTTTAAAGTAGAGACACTACATACTGATATACACCTGAACATCAGCAGGAGAGGACTCTTTAAAGTAGAGACACTACATACTGATATACACCTGAACATCAGCAGGAGAGGACTCTTTAAAGTAGAGACACTACATACTGATATACACCTGAACATCAGCAGGAGAGGACTCTTTAAAGTAGAGACACTACATACTGATATACACCTGAACATCAGCAGGAGAGGACTCTTTAAAGTAGAGACACTACATACTGATATACACCTGAACATCAGAGGAGAGGACTCTTTAAAGTAGAGACACTACATACTGATATACACCTGAACATCAGCAGGAGAGGACTCTTTAAAGTGGAGACACTACATACTGATATACACCTGAACATCAGCAGGAGAGGACTCTTTAAAGTAGAGACTACATACTGATATACACCTGAACATCAGCAGGAGAGGACTCTTTAAAGTAGAGACACTACATACTGATATACACCTGAACATCAGCAGGAGAGGACTCTTTAAAGTAGAGACACTACATACTGATATACACCTGAACATCAGCAGGAGAGGACTCTTTAAAGTAGAGACACTACATACTGACATACACCTGAACATCAGAGGAGAGGACTCTTTAAAGTAGAGACACTACATACTGATATACACCTGAACATCAGCAGGAGGGGACTCTTTAAAGTAGAGACACTACGTACTGATATACACCTGAACATCAGCAGGAGAGGACTCTTTAAAGTAGAGACACTACATACTGATGTACACCTGAACATCAGCAGGAGAGGACTCTTTAAAGTAGAGACACGACATACTGATATACACCTGAACATCAGCAGGAGAGGACTCTTTAAAGTAGAGACACTACATACTGATATACACCTGAACATCAGCAGGAGAGGACTCTTTAAAGTAGAGACACTACATACTGATATACACCTGAACATCAGCAGGAGAGGACTCTTTAAAGTAGAGACACTACATACTGATATACACCTGAACATCAGCAGGAGAGGACTCTTTAAAGTAGAGACACTACATACTGATATACACCTGAACATCAGCAGGAGAGGACTCTTTAAAGTAGAGACACTACATACTGATATACACCTGAACATCAGAGGAGAGGACTCTTTAAAGTAGAGACACTACATACTGATATACACCTGAACATCAGCAGGAGAGGACTCTTTAAAGTAGAGACACTACATACTGATATACACCTGAACATCAGAGGAGAGGACTCTTTAAAGTAGAGACACTACATACTGATATACACCTGAACATCAGCAGGAGAGGACTCTTTAAAGTGGAGACACTACATACTGATATACACCTGAACATCAGCAGGAGAGGACTCTTTAAAGTAGAGACTACATACTGATATACACCTGAACATCAGCAGGAGAGGACTCTTTAAAGTAGAGACACTACATACTGATATACACCTGAACATCAGCAGGAGAGGACTCTTTAAAGTAGAGACACTACATACTGATATACACCTGAACATCAGCAGGAGAGGACTCTTTAAAGTAGAGACACTACATACTGACATACACCTGAACATCAGAGGAGAGGACTCTTTAAAGTAGAGACACTACATACTGATATACACCTGAACATCAGCAGGAGAGGACTCTTTAAAGTAGAGACACTACATACTGATATACACCTGAACATCAGCAGGAGAGGACTCTTTAAAGTAGAGACACTACATACTGATATACACCTGAACATCAGAGGAGAGGACTCTTTAAAGTAGAGACACTACATACTGATATACACCTGAACATCAGCAGGAGAGGACTCTTTAAAGTGGAGACACTACATACTGATATACACCTGAACACCAGCAGGAGAGGACTCTTTAAAGTAGAGACACTACATACTGATATACACCTGAACATCAGCAGGAGAGGACTCTTTAAAGTAGAGACACTACATACTGATATACACCTGAACATCAGCAGGAGAGGACTCTTTAAAGTAGAGACACTACACACTGATATACACCTGAACATCAGCAGGAGAGGACTCTTTAAAGTGGAGACACTACATACTGATATACACCTGAACATCAGCAGGAGAGGACTCTTTAAAGTAGAGACACTACATACTGACATACACCTGAACATCAGAGGAGAGGACTCTTTAAAGTAGTGTGATGTGCAACATTAAGATAAAGTAAGAAGCGCTGCAGCAGCAACAGACACGGCATCGCACATGAGACAGTTAAAAGACGAGAATCAAACAATCGGAAACATCTTAAATAAAAATGAAATAGCTTGACAAAAAGTAGAACATGTACACGGAGCATGTTGCTTTGAATTCTTTAATATTATCTTCTTAAACCCGAAAGGCGGTCAGGAGCATCACTTCCTCGTGGTCAATGATATATTTAGAGCAAGGTTTCACATTCTGATTAGATTCATCTCTACCGTTTCTTTCACTCATGGCGGCCTCAGTAACCCACGGTCACGGAGGCCAGTCTTCAGGCTCCATTCAGGCACTGGGTGCTGGGAGAAAGGGTGAGATACATCTCGCTACCTAGAGGACGGGACATTGCGGACCTATTTCAAACGTACCTTGTGTTTTCACTCTCACTTGAGTCCCTCTCTCTTTGCCATCAACCCAACACCAGCTGAGCTGCACCATAACAGACAGGGAACAACAGAATCACAAGGACATGAGATGACACGCACCCATAAGTTACGCTTTAGTTTACTGTATAGAAGTCTCTACATCCATATCGATAGCTCACAAACTTCCTTATTATTGTGTAACGTTAACTATATTGTACTAGCTTGAACTCCAAAATGGATATCCTCACTTCACCACCTCCACCCACGCGCCCCAATGTTATATCTAACTCATCTGTAACTCCCTCCACCCGGATGAAAGCACGCTAAGCCCCTTGTCTCTAATTCCACAGCGTTGGAGGAAATAACAGGAGGAGAACGGATTCATAGGATGTTCGTGGCCTTATCTGTTGTCTATAAACCTTCCCTAAATATACTGATTTAGGGATAATCCACTAACATCCTTTAATACACATGTCAATTCGACTCAGATGCGCAGACAATATCCGCAATATATATCTTTAAACGTCCAACACGGACTGTCTATTATGCTGCAACTCTGCTGCAGATAGGCTCAATAGTTCACCTAACTTCCAGGGAACTATTGAGGGCTCCGCGATCCGCCATGGCTGTGTAAACAAACGGGGAGTGAACGGAGATGTGGTATTTCTTCTACCAATCTGCTCCCAGCTCAACACCCACAGACCCGCCCACCTCGACTGTGATTGGTTGCAGGCTTGGCGGCAACATTCAGTACCTGCCACCAGTGCAGCATAGGAAGATCTCGGAGCCACACGCTCGTGTTGCTCGGTAAAAACGATGGTTGTATTCGTAAAAACTCAAAAGTGTAGTCGGTGAATCTTTAAAAACGTGTTCTCCTCCGCCTCGGACTGTCTCTCCAGGTTTCTATTGTTCCTGCTGCACAAACAGAAAGTTACAGCTCCACAAGCACCCAGAAACCCCGGACTGGATCAACAGAAACCCCGGACCGGATCAACAGAAACCCCGGACCGGATCACCAGAAACCCCGGACTGGAAGGACTGACGACCGTGAGTAAGGGGAAAGTGCATTAACTGTACAAAATGAACATTGAAAGTGATGACGGAATGGCTGAATGCATCTCAATGGAAGTTATACTCCGGTTTAGTGCACCCAATGCGGCACAACATGAATGTAGTATGGACAATAGATTCCAATAGATGGAGCTCCAACCTCGTTTTTGAAAATGTATGGCTGATAAATAGGTTAATATGGTAAACAAGGGCGCACGAGCAACGAGCACATGGTGCGACTATACCAAGTCTGATGGACCTGCGATGTCTGTAAATATTTTTAATTAAACATTTTGCCCGACTTTTTACATGAATTTACCCATGTTTAGAACACTATCGCCGGGTAAACATTGTATCTTCTCCCCCGGTTGTATTGTTCCTGAATTAAAACAGCTCCCCCGACTTTACACATTAACGTACCCATGTGTAGAACACTATTCCTGGCTTAAAAAGCGATGGGCATCCCCCTGGACCTCTGCGCGTGTGCCTGTGAGTCTGAGACCCGGCTAACAGCATTGACTCTGCCGTTTGTCTCTTCTTGTTCATTTAATGACTTCCATTTGGACGAAATGGACAGTTCCGGTCCACGCTGACGTGAATATGGTCATAACACCGCATGCTTATGCAGTCAATGCACTTTTAGCACTCATGTACCCACGATTCAAGCTGCTTTCCTGGGTTACAAAGTGCTGTGAAGCAGCCGGTCCTCTGGTGGGAGAGCCATGTGCTGCATGGAGCTCTCAGGGCCCCTCTCCCTCTCTTCACCCCACTTCCCCCACGTTTCAAGCACTTATTCCTGGGTAGAACAGCCATGTTCTGCCTCCTGCTCTCAGGGCCCCTCTCCCTCTCTTCACCCCACTTCCCCCACGTTTCAAGCACTTATTCCTGGGTAGAACAGCCATGTTCTGCCTCCTGCTCTCTGGGCCCCTCTCCCTCTCTTCACCCCACTTCCCCCACGTTTCAAGCACTTATTCCTGGGTAGAACAGCCATGTTCTGCCTCCTGCTCTCAGGGCCCCTCTCCCTCTCTTCACCCCACTTCCCCCGACACTTTTAAAACACTTTCTGCCCTAGAAATGATTTGTCATCATTATTACAGTTATTTTTTTATCGGTTATATTTTATTAAACGTTTTCAAAAGAGGGTTAGGGATTGACTTTTTGCCAATCCCATCAGAATTGTAAGCAGTTAGGTTAACCCTAACCCTACAGTGGCGACCTGTTGTTGTTAGCATCTGGTTAGCTAGCTAGCTATGCTAACGGGTTTAAAGAGCTTTTCTCCAGCCAGGTGGAAGAGAGCTCTCCTGAGAGGCTCACTAGCCTCAGCTCAGTGAGGCTAAGGCACCTTGATATGATCATTATAGTTACTAATGAGACTAACAAAAACAAAACAGTTGTTAACATTAACAGGAATAGAGTTTAAAAGGAGAGTGATTTGTAAAATATCCAAAAAGAAAAATCTGCTCACAGTTCTGTCTCATCTGGTGCTGAGAGAGGATCCTTAGATCTCCTCATGCTGCTCTCAGAGTGCACCAGATTGATGCTTTCAACTTCAACATGTAATCTTCCCAGGGGAGCATGCCCCCGGACCCCCCTAAAGGAGGTTAGGTCCCCCCTAGAGGAGGTGAGGCCCCCGGACCCCCCTAGAGGAGGTTAGGTCCCCCCTAAAGGAGGTTAGGCCCCCCCTAGAGGAGGTTAGCCCCCCCTAGAGGAGGTTAGCCCCCCCTAGAGGAGGTGAGGCCCCCGGACCCCCCTAGAGGAGGTTAGGTCCCCCCTAGAGGAGGTGAGGCCCCCGGACCCCCCTAGAGGAGGTTAGGTCCCCCCCTCCACTTAAATCATGTCCACATGGATAGAATAAGATACTAAATACATTTGCACACATCTTGTGTCCATATCTTCGTGTGTTGGTGGTCGTGCCACACCGTGCTCATGCGTGCGTGAGTCATGGTGAGATATCAGAGGTTGCCGTTTCTTTGCACAGCATGAAAGAAAGGCCGAATGAATGGGCTGTGAGTTCAGTTTTTTAAAGCAGAGGTTGAGTTCAATCATTTGAACGGACCTCGGAGGATGTTGTAAACATGTAAAGGAAAAAGGTTCCCCCCCCCCTGCTGTACATAATAATAAAACCCTTGATTTATAACTTAACATCTCTGCCTCCTCTTGATCTGAGTATATAGAATAACAGTTAATTAGCGTTATAGCGCAGGCCTTTGTCAGACGGTTTATTACGCCGTTTCTTTCCTGCTTCGAATGGTTCCAAACGGTGCGCCGTGAGGCAAGTCCAGGTGTGCCGTGGGATTTTGTGACAACCATACGTTATTATCGCAATATACAGCTACACAGAAATAATTATTTACTATATCAGCACTTTGTAGGTTTATATGTACGTAATCTGCGCGACTTGCGCGTCCACACCTCCACGCGCAGTGCTGCATAAACATGGCTGAGTCAGCGATAACTCTCGAGGGGCGGAGGTGTGCCCGTTACTTTGAGTTGGTCCGAAGAATAGACAGGAAGTGACGGCGAGGTGCAAACTGTGTCTGGGCCAGAAGCTACTATCCACTGCTGTAACATGTGTTGGTATGCACATTTACAGATATGTTACATGATATGAGTGATACCACGTGTTATAAGGGCTGTTTTGCACAATAGGTGGGCCTTGAGATGTTTCCTTTGGGAACCACTGCTGTAACCAATGAGCAGCTGCATGTGTGAGAGAACGGCCCTGACTGCAGATCTACACTCCTGGCAGGACGACAAGCTCCAGCTCAAGTCTCGCACTGAACAGAACAAAGTGAGAGAGGGACTTTAAACTGTTCAGGTGTTCAGGTGTAAAGACTGATGTGTTCTATGATCGTCTGAAACTGTTGAGCCATGATGTGAAACTCAAGCTGCTGCTACACTTTATTTCATTTATCTAAAATTAAGCACTTTAAGATGCTCACATTTCAAAAGCTATTTCATTTATTTTCTCTATTTTATTTGTAAATGCAGCCCGAGAGGAACGTCACACACATCCACAGTGTTTAATGTATATATGTTTAGTTCAATGTAATAGACAATAAATGTTGTTGTTTTTTAATTGTGCTTTCTTTTTATTTGATTGGCAGTCAGTTGTTGATCACATGTAGACGTATATAGACACCAAAAGGAAAGACATTTGGGGAAGCTGGGTTAATGGGAACATGAGAGGACACAGGGACAGACAGAGAGAAGGAAGAAGTGAGATGTCCCCATGAGAGGACACGGGGACAGACAGAGAGAAGGAAGAAGTGAGATGTCCCCATGAGAGGACACAGGGACAGACAGAGAGAAGGAAGAAGTAAGATGTCCCCCGACAAACTAAGCCTATATCAGCAAAACTAGGGGCTGAATCTAATCAGCCCTAACTATAAGCTTTATCAAAAAGGAAGGTCTTAAGCGCACTCTTAAAAACGGATAGGGTGTCTGCCGCCCGAACACAAACTGGAAGCTGATTCCACAAATGTGGAGCTTGATAAGAAAAGGCTCTGGCTCCCATTGTACTTTCAGAGACTCGAGGAACAACCAACAACCCTGCATTCTTGGAACGCAATGCCCTAGTAGGCCAGCAGGGTATAATGAGTTCTTTAAGGTAAGATGGCGCCTGCCCATTAAGGGCTTTGTAGGCGAGAAGAAGAATTTTAAATTCTATCCTGTGTTCTATAGGGAGCGAGTGTAAGGCAGCCAGAACAGGAGTAATGTGGTCCCTTTTTCTAACTCTGGTTAGTACACGAGCCGCAGCATTTTGAATCAGCTGAAGTGACTTGACTGACTTCTTGGTACTCCCTGATAATAAAGAGTTACAATAATCCAGCCTAGAAGTAACAAATGCATGGACTAGTTTCTCTGCATCGTTTTGAGGCAAGATATGCCTGATCTCTGCAATGTTACGTAGATGGAAGTAGGCGGTCCTTGAAATTGATTTTATGTGGGCGTTAAAGGATAAATCCTGATCAAATATAACACCAAGATTCCTTACAGTCTCACTGGAGGCCAAATTAATGCCATCCATTGTTAGTATATCTTTAGATAGTTTGTTTCGTAGATTCTTCGGGCCAAGTACAATAACTTCAGTTTTGGTCGTGTTTAACATCAAAAAGTTTAAGGTCATCCACGTTTTTAAGTCCTTGAGGCAGTCTTGAATTTTATTTAGATGATTAATTTCATCAGGCTTGATTGATAAATATAGTTGAGTATCATCCGCATAACAATGAAAGTTTACAGAATGATTCCTTATAATATTGCCTAACGGAAGCATATATAATGTGAACAAAATAGGTCCGAGCACTGAGCCCTGTGGCACTCCATGGCTAACTTTGGTTTGCGTGGAAGATTCATCGTTAACACGTACAAACTGAGAGCGTTCAGATAGATAGGACCTAAACCAGCCCTAAAGCAGTTCCCTGTATGCCAACTAAGTGCTCTAGTCTTTGCAATAGGATATCATGGTCGATAGTATCAAATGCAGCACTGAGATCGAGCAAAACAAGAATAGAGACAAGTCCCTTGTCTGAGGCTATTAGAATATCATTTGTGACTTTAACCAGAGCTGTCTCTGTGCTATGATGTGTTCTAAAGCCAGACTGAACATCTTCAAATAAATCATTGTTTTTTAAGTAATCACACAACTGTTTTGCAACCGCTTTCTCAAGAATCTCTGAGAGGAACGGAAGAGCACATAGAATGCACATAGTCTGGAGCTCACTGGGTCCTGCATATGCTTTAATCAGGCGTTTTAATCACTATCATGGGGCTATATAAATCAAATTCCGGGTAATTCGGAGCACACTTGTACCTTTTTACTATTTAAATGTATTTGTATTGTATATTGTTGGCTAGAAAAGTGACATTTCGGGGTGATTTTGTCAGTTTATGGAGCTTAGCCCACAAATCCTGGAGGTTCCAGGCCGAATCTGGGAGCTCATAGGCGGCTTGCCCCGCGCCCCCACCCGTGGAAAGAAAACGGTTAATTATATGTTAAAATAATGCCAACGGAGGAGCGGCTCGAAAAAGCTCAACCCTTTGGCGCTGAGGTGGGGGGTGCAGTCGGCTGGCTGTTTGATTCCTGTGTTGCTTCTAAAGCCCGTATGGATCAATTCTCCGATCTTCTTCTCCAGCTCCCGGTCCTCCGGCCTCCAGCCCCCGGTCCTCCGTACTGGCGCCTGGTTACGGGTCAGTTTGCGACTCACTTGCTGGGTGAGTAGTACCATGAATTGAAGCCTCGGATATGTGTGTCGGCCTGGTTCTTCGGGGCACTCTACAGCTCAATGCTGGTATAGATTGGAGTCGGAGCCCCCCTTCTTACCCAGCGGTGTTGAACGCAGATGGAGCCTCCCATCTCCCAAAAAAGCGTACCTTTCAATAGATTTGTAATCGATTTCAATCTGCTTGTGTCTCCACAGGCTTGATTGGTTGCCTTCCAAGATGCTGTCCAAGATGATACCAGAATGCCCGCTGTGTCACCAGCAATACTACACTCTCGCAAAGCACCTGGTGGACAGGCACCTGGTGCTGAATAAAGATGAACGCATCATTCTCCTACGCATGGCCCATGGGAGAATTAACATTCGCCTGGAGCCCTGTTCCGTTATTGGCTGTTCATTCCATGGCACCAGGCTGGACCGGCATCTCGAGTGCGACCACCCGGAGCTCAGCCGAGAAGAAGCAGACTTGTCACTGCAAGAAGTGAAGCGCAAGACGGGGCTTAAAATGCTGAGGGAGCTCCGGGAGATGGACCCCCCAGTACACATGATAACGGCACTGGATGTGGAATATGGTGCTCGTGATGAACACCCAGACTCCGGGGCCGGGGAAGTTGACTTCAAAGCCGAAGAGGGAACAAGAAACGGACCGTTAAGGCTGGAAAACCTCACGCAAAAGGAGGCCCTCCATAAAGAGCTGTGTTTTCTGAGAAAGAAGCTGAAGCAGTGGAAGTCTTCCAGTGCAAAGAGGGCCCTCCTGAGCTCGCCAGCGACGCCACCCGCTGAAAGCATCACGACCCAGCAGCCAGAAAGGCCAGCTTCCTCCGGCCTACGGTCCCCAGGCAGATACGCCCCCTCGGTTGAACTCGGCGGAACTCAATCGAAAGACGCCGGTGATGAGGAGTCTAGGGGCGAAGGATTACGGAGACCGATGGCGGCCCCCTCCAGTGTAAACCAACCAGACTTGTCTCGGCGGCGAGCAACCATGCCGAGTTCCTCGCGGGTGAAGTGCAAATCCAAGAAGAAACACACATCGCATGAGCATGGTGCCATCTCTAAGGCGGCCCGTGATGAGGGTCAGGGTGGTGTGGGACCCAGGCGGAAATCAGCAGGCAGATATACCCCTGGATTGCTCGAAGCTATGGAGGAAACCGCTGTGAACGCCATAGGAGCCGAAGTGGCACCCAGTGATGAGCTGCAGGGGGACTGTGAGGACCCGGATGAACCGGAGATGGCAATTGAAGTCCCGGAGCTCCTCGTGGGTCAAAAGCAACCCGGCATCATGGCTCCGGTGACACAGCCCACGGTCAGGCTCAACCGCCTACATAATAGCAAGTTGAATGCTGCAGCCACCCGTACCCCTGGGTTGCTCAGGAAAACCAAAGCTCGCCGCGCTAAACGGGCACTGGGCCCAGTGGCTGGGATATCGTCACCCACACATCCCAGGCCCTCTGGTAGTGGGTGTTCGAATCTAATGCAGCCCATAACCCTTCCACCCAGCATAGAAGCGGTGATGACAGAGAATCGGGACTACAACGCGGGGATCGATCCAGACACAACGTTGTCAGAAGATGTGCCGTCAAAGGTGAGCCAGGTCGAGCTTTTTGTATTACTTATGGGGCGAAACTCTCCCCCGTCTGTCAGACTGGCTGTTCCTGAAGGACACTTCAATGATCCGTGCCCGGGCACATGACCTCAGAGAAACCAGCAACCTTGCCGTCACAACTGTTGCCTTTTTATATAAAAAATATACTGCAGTTTATTCGATACCTGATGGGCTCGCATGTAACTGTTTACATGTAACATTCCAGTTTGACTAATTATCCGTATCTTTCCAGGTGAAGAGATGCCAGGACCCATCGAACCGGTACAACGCCAGCAACCCGGGGGTTAAGGAGGCCTTGGGCATCAGACACATGTTTACTGATTCGATTGCCCAGGCGACCATGGATGCACAAGCCGAGGCCGGGATAGAAGCTGAAGCAGCCGGTCCCCCAGCTCCAAAGGCAAAGGCAAAGCGGAAGCGAAAGCCAAAGACATCCTCCACTCCCCCAGCGCCAGAGCGAAAGCGAAAGACGTCCTCCGCTCCAACACAGCCTAAGGCAGGGCGAGCTCCAGCCCATTGTCCCGAGGTCAGCGATAACGAATTCACTCTGGTTTACCACAATACCTCCAGTGAGGATGAATCCGATGTAAAGTTCCAGGCTGGGTCGCTGGAGCGGGCGAATAAACGGGAGAGAGAACGGCATGAGCAGGCTCCCCTCGATTCTGCTGACGACGACAGTGACAATCCCTAAGACTCTCGAGAAGCAAAGTCTTTAAGTACTCGCTGCTAGGGATGTCCCGATCACCTTTTTTTGCTCCGGATCCGATTCCGATCATTTGATTTTGACAATCTGCCGATACCGGTTTTTCCCGATCCGATCTTTATGCGATGCATTAAGAGAACAAAACGGTAACAGATAACGGCTGGTCATCCAACGCGATGAATTCAGCTATCTTGCCTTTTCTCTGTTCTGGGGCAGTTTCTCTTTCCCTTTGAAAGTCTCTGAAAGTGTCGGTTGCTTCCGTGCCGTTACCCGAGTGGCCGCTGTGTACTCGTCGTGTTGTTGTTGTTGTTTGTTTCTCAGGTGGCGTGTTAGATTGGTGGTGTTGAACGTAGCTCTGTTCTTTCCACCACGCGGAACCTCCGCCTCCGACATGTGCTCCGTCCCGACTCCGAGTCTCCAGCTGGACGTAGCCTCTCGTTAGCTCGCTGCTGCTATCAGACACTGCGCCCACTCTGTTGCTTTCAGAGGAATAACCAGGTCTAAACAAGCCCAACAGAAGCAACACATACATGATGTTGTGTCATTTCAAACCAAAACTAAGTCCTCAGGATTTTTGTTTTGTAACATTAAATGAAAAAAAAATCCCGATCCCCGATTTTTTGAAAATCACGTGATCGGGGATCGGAGCCGATCACGTGATCACGTCTTAAAGTCATCCTGAGGACTTAGTTTTCGGATCGGGACATCTCTACTCGCTGTACATCTGTTCACTGTGTGCTTTGACATGCAGTGTTTCCGTTTTATACAAATAGTGCCGGCGCTGCTGAAATATGCGCCACTCGGCTAGGGGGCGCCAGCCAGGTACCCACACGTTTTTTAAACATTTTTTACCGGCTGTACCGTTTATTTTATTTTTTCTGCTTTTGTATATCGACATTTTTGCAGTTCCCACAATAAAATGCAACAGTTCCCACTTCCCTGCGTTCTGTTTCTTGAAGCCAGCACCACGAATAAAAGCAGTCTCTGTAGAAACCTCCCCACAGTTTTGAAAAGAGTCTGCGAGTCCAGGTCGCAGTGTGTGATGGGCTGTCGGGGCAGAACGGACACTCGGAGGATGACCAGCACCCTGCCTCTGTAGGACACGAGGGGAAGCAGCCAGCGCCACTTGTTGAGCTTCCCCTCCACCTTTTCTAAGATCATCTCCAAGATGGACCCCCAGATACTTTAGCCCCCCCCCTCTTCCACGTCGACCCACCTGGGAGCTGAGGGAGGCCACTCCCCGCTGCTCGGGCCTCACTCTTAGCCCAGTTGACCTTTAGTGGCAATTTCTTTTGTTACCTTATATGGTAAAACCCTACACTACTGAACCATGTCCTGATATATGCTGTTTTCTCTGCGTACTCTAAAGACGGTTATTATTCAAGGCCACACGGCTGATTTGGCAGACTATGTTGAAACTACTCCTCTTCACTAGGGGTGTAACGGTTCACGAACGTTATTCGCCGTGTGACTGCATGTGCCGAACCGTGACGTCCGAACCCTGACGGTACGGGGCGAATACGGATACCGCTACACCCCTACTCTTCACGCAAAGTCCCACAAGAACTTCCATATTCTGATAACCGTGATTTTCTTTCTGCAGCTCAAGGACTAATAACAATGAGACATCCATGGGAAAGCAGATTTCTGAGGCGTTCCGCTTGGCTACGCAGAACTCTGCCCGCCCTATCTTGTATATAAGCTTTGCTATTCCGTGACTGTTACGCACACTCTTCCAGAAATACTCTGTACTCTGTGAGACCTGCGTCTTCGAAGCTTCGAATAAAGAACCAGAAAGACAACCGTCTGTTTCACCATTTATTGTTTGATCATTCTCACTTGTGTATCTCCACAGTATTGACGAGGTCTAAGATCTCCGTAACCCTTTGCAGAGGAGATCTTTTGGGAAGTGTCCACCACCTGTTGATCTTTTATAAAAACAATGATGACAGACCGCCACTTATCGTAAGCACTCTCAATGCTCACATCACCTTTATCTTGGCGATGAAGCCGAACCTCTCCAGCACCTTCCACAGGTAACGGCGCTCAACCCGGTCGAAAGCCTTTTCCTGGTCCGATGAAACCAGAGCAGTGTCGAAACCCAAAGAACCAGAGACTTCCAAAACATCTGGAATCAGTGACACATTGTTAACAATTGACCTGCCGGGCACACAGTAGGTCTGGGTCCGGTCTACCGCCTGGTCCATCACCTTCCTCAGCCTGGAGGACAGGGCCCTGGACAGCAGCTCGTAGTCGGTGCACAGCAGAGAGACGGGCCTCTGTGTTCAAACGGCTCTTCTGCAGCTCAGAGGGCGGAAAGAGTCATTCCAACTTTCATTAAAAAGGTCCATTAGATCCTCTTTTAGAAAGTCCCAACATGTCTTGTAGAACTCTGGGGGGAGGCCATCTACTCCAGGGGCCTTCCCCCCCCTGCATGCTCCTGAGTGCTGCACACAGTTCCTCCTCAGTCAGGGGCCCGTCCAGCTCTTTGTTCGTCTCCTCAGACACTGTTGGTAGGCCCCGGCAGAACAGATTAAACCCTCCATCGTCTTCACTGTCCTCACTGGCGAAGAGGTCGCAGCAGAAGTCCACCGCTCTCTGCCGGATCTGGCTGTTCTCCGTCAGCTGCTGTCCTCCTGCTGACCTCAGAGCGTGGATCAGCCTGCCCTGCCCGTTCTTCTTCTCCAGACTGAAGAAGTACTTTGTGGGCGAATCCATCATGGAAGCGCTCTGGAATCTGGACCGGACCAGC
The DNA here is from genome assembly GCA_036324585.1 of Champsocephalus esox. Classification (NCBI taxonomy): domain Eukaryota; kingdom Metazoa; phylum Chordata; class Actinopteri; order Perciformes; family Channichthyidae; genus Champsocephalus; species Champsocephalus esox. Next base: position 1,008,022 of record CM070486.1, read on the forward strand.
GCCCCCTGTGCTCTAGAACCCAGCAGTCGAAGGTCAATGATAGAAATCAAGAAGATACTGTAAGTGATCTCTACAGTAAAACAGTTTAGTGCCGGGTGTACACAGATATTAATAGGAGGAGGTGCAAAACAGAAAAACGAATTAACTTTTATTCAAACATTAAAGAATACTTTAGGTTAAGGTCTTCTTTTAAATAAGAAAAAAGCTTTGGGGGGGTTTCTCCAGATAAATATTAAGCCTGACAAAGTACTTAATATATTGCTTTCCTGCAATGTTCACTATGTTGAAGCACTTATTTGAACTGATGTTATACACATTAATTATACTCTTATGTAGATAGAATAAGAAATGTGCAGAATGACAGTGTAATGGTGGAGGTACACACATATTGATAGATGTCTTGTAATGCACTGTTGAGGAACCTGCGACCAATGTTTTTCCTTCATTGCAGAACTACACCATAGCCATTACAGATGTAGCACCTCATTTCAGACTCCAGCTTCCTGCCTAAGACCAGTATCGAGGAACGTTAAGCCCTCCCACTATCATAATAATAATGTAAATGTTTACATTACACTTCTTTATTTGTTGTGCTCGTACTTTTACCTTTACAATCGTTTGCTTTAATATGCAGTATATGTTTTGTATATTGTTGCTTCCTCCTGCTCCCTGTCGGACACATACCGTATGATTTATTATTATGAGATGTTTATTGATCGAACATGTTCGTTTAGAACGTGCTGTCCCACGGTCATTCAGAAGGCTCACATTCCGACCATTGTTTAAACCAATCGGTGCTTTCCCACCGTCTCCAGTGTGATGTGTATAGAGGGAGCTCTGCGGCTGATTGGCTGTGGCGCATTTATCATTATTGCATGTAAAACTTTGTGATATAAAGTCAGCATATTTCTTCCTGCCCCGTTAGAAACCGAAGACTCGTGACTCCCAGGATGGAAAGGCTGAGTAAACGGGGTAACTCTTTGAGAGAGAGAGAGAGAGAGAGAGAGAGAGAGAGAGAGAGAGAGAGAGAGAGAGAGAGGAGAGAGAGAGAGAGAGAGAGAGAGAGAGAGAGAGAGAGAGAGAGAGAGAGAGAGAGAGAGAGAGAGAGAGAGAGAGAGAGAGAGAGAGAGAGAGAGAGAGAGAGAGAGAGAGAGAGAGAGAGAGAGAGAGAGAGAGAGAGAGAGAGAGAGAGAGAGAGAGAGAGAGAGAGAGAGAGAGAGAACCGTTCAACAAAAGGATTCGAACGTCTAAACATTGGATTGTTCTCTCTGACCTTGAGATGGAATCCATCTCTCCTTGTGGACAAACATCTCTTTCTGTTTTCTAAAAGTCCTCCTCATCGTCCTCTAGTTTCAAAAGTCTAGCTCGTTGTCGCGTCCACCGTCTCCGTGTAGGATAACAGTAGCAACAAGGACCTGTGGGCTCGCGTGCGGCCCCTGCAGTGCGGCAGAGGTCATGGCTGCCTCCCCTGGTGCTTCCTCAGTGCCGTTGTACGATGAGACCGGCGAGCCTGAATATCATCTATACGTGAAATAAGTTCTTCAGAGACTCTGGATGGAGAGGACACGTAAAGGCATCTACAAACATTACAGTGTGACCTCCAGTGAGACGGTGGGGGCGACGAGAGGCAGAGCTCGTCCCGCCTCTCCTCATCGCTCCCCGTAGTCGTAGCGGCGCTCGGCACATTGGCTGATTCTGACTTTAAGAAGCGATTGGAATCAAACAGAAATCACATTTACACACAGATCAGTGGAGACATTTCATTATTATTACTATTTATTTAGTTTTTCTTTAGTTGTTTTTCCGTTACATTGGAGCATGACAGGCCTGCACCTCGCTGTATATTACATGTGTAATGGCATCCACGCTCTCCTCTTGCCACTATCGAGCGGGGTTGACGACACGCAATCCAAAACAATAAGCAGCCGAAGGTTTTCAGTCAAAAAATATGTAATTTATTTACAAAAAAGTATCGACTTCAATAGTCTCAAAATAACAAATCTTCAAACAATATTTCGGCGATATGCTTTCCTATATAAACTAAACTATACTTTGTGCCAAGTCAAATTTGCAACACTAATCTCTGTCTGCAATTTGCGGTCGAAAAGCTGTCCCGCCCCCCGTCTCATCGGGTCTCCGAGCCCCCCGGCTGTCCTCAATCACCTCACTTAAATACACACCGGAAGGTTCCAGGAAACGGATCCTATTTACGATATAAAATTAACAATCATTTCATCAAAACATATTCACCATGGCGATATAAATCATTTTCCATCATTAAATCATTTATCAAATCATGACTCGAAATAATAACTTTGTGGCTCTAATACATATGACTTCAAACTCGTTACTTTACTCGATCTGTATTTCGTGCAGTGTACCTCTGCACGATGTGAGTCCACTGTGCAAATAGCAACATGTCCTCTACTAGGAAGGATGCTACACGCCTGTCCTTCTCTGCTTTGGTTACCGGTCCTCCAAATTCTGATTGTTGCTGCTTCGGAGTCGGCGGCGGCGCACTCACACCATCCTCGCTCTGGGTTCGGGGGTCCTTACCTATCAAGGCCCTGACGCACCAAGCAGTCACTCGCCGACTTCTCCTGCGTGTTGGCCGTGTGTCGCACACCGCCAAGACTTCAGCCGAGCACGTACGAACTGCGCATGCGTGAGTGGCAATACCTCTCCTTACCAGCAGGCGGCGGTAGTGTGTATTCGTCATTCAAAACAGGCAACAACCGGAAGACAGAGAAGAAGAACAGACTGTGATATAAACAAATAGCGTGTGTAATTAATAATAATTCCTTACATTTATTAAAGCGCTTTTACATATACACACATTACACATATCAGACATGCAATGGTCACTGTGGACAATAACCTCAGGAGCAAGTTCAGGTGAAGTGTCTTGACCCTCCCAAAGCTCCCCCCCCCCTGGACCCCCCCAAGCCCCTCCTGGACCCCCCCAAGCCCCTCCCCCCTCATGGACCCCCCCAGTTACGGAACAACTCAAGTCCTCGAGTCACGTCGAGGTTTCAATCCTCTCCAATTTCATGTTTCACTAATAAAGAGATTCTAAAAGCTGAGTTTTAATCCTGTGCTTCAATAAGTTGGTCCTTTTATTTGTATTGGTGGATAAAACTATGGATGTTCTCTCAGCAGTTTAAAATAGAGAGTAAAAAGGGAATTATGGCCCTTTCTCATTTTTGAGATTCTCCTCGCTGCCTAGCAACTGGAGACAATAACTCCAGAGAGATCCAGAGATATCATCACAATGATTAGGAAACGTGCGCACTCTGGATGTTAAGATTCACAGATCGCGAGTGCTCCGGGTGAAAGAGGGCACATCAGTTTGGGTCGAACTCGCGATGCATCGATTGTAGCGTCTTTGCATCGGTAAAAAAAGTATTCATTCATGTAATATCCTCTCATCCTGTCAGCACTCAGCAGAGACGATCTTTGATCTTTGCTTCGCCACTACGGAGGAGCCGCGTCACAGTTATCAACAAACATGGAAGTCCACTCTGACTTTTCCTCAAAATCCTGACTTTTTCCTCAAAATCCTGACTTTTTCCTCAAAATCCTCACTTTTTCCTCAAAATCCTGACTTTTTTCTCAAAATCCTGACTTTTTCCTCAAAATCCTCACTTTTTCCTCAAAATCCTGACTTTCCTCAAAATCCTGACTTTTTTCTCAAAATCCTGACTTTTTCCTCAAAATCCTGACTTTTTCCTCAAAATCCTCACTTTTTCCTCAAAATCCTGACTTTTTCCTCAAAATCCTGACTTTTTCCTCAAAATCCTCACTTTTTCCTCAAAATCCTGACTTTCCTCAAAATCCTGACTTTTTTCTCAAAATCCTGACTTTTTCCTCAAAATCCTGACTTTTTCCTCAAAATCCTGACTTTTTCCTCAAAATCCTGACTTTTTCTCAAAATCCTGACTTTTTCCTCAAAATCCTCACTTTTTTCTCAAAATCCTCACTTTTTCCTCAAAATCCTCACTTTTTTCTCAAAATCCTCACTTTTTCCTCAAAATCCTGACTTTTTTCTCAAAATCCTGACTTTTTCCTCAAAATCCTCACTTTTTCCTCAAAATCCTGACTTTTTTCTCAAAATCCTGACTTTTTCCTCAAAATCCTCACTTTTTCCTCAAAATCCTCACTTTTTCCTCAAAATCCTGACTTTTTTCTCAAAATCCTGACTTTTTCCTCAAAATCCTGACTTTTTCTCAAAATCCTGACTTTTTCCTCAAAATCCTGACTTTTTCTCAAAATCCTCACTTTTTCCTCAAAATCCTGACTTTTTCTCAAAATCCTGACTTTTTTCTCAAAATCCTGACTTTTTCCTCAAAATCCTGACTTTTTTCTCAAAATCCTGACTTTTTCTCAAAATCCTCACTTTTTCCTCAAAATCCTGACTTTTTCTCAAAATCCTGACTTTTTTCTCAAAATCCTGACTTTTTCCTCAAAATCCTGACTTTTTTCTCAAAATCCTGACTTTTTCCTCAAAATCCTCACTTTTTCCTCAATCCTGACTTTTTCTCAAAATCCTGAAATGTTTCTCAAAATCTCCAAACTCGACATTTTTCCAAATTCAGAATTAGTTTCTCCAAATTCAGAATTTTATCTCCAATTCTCATAAGTCTGACTTTTCCCTCAAAATTCAGACTTTTCCCTCAAAATCTCCAAATTCTGACTTTTTCCCAAAATCTCCAAATTCTGACTAATTCCTCAATATCACAAATTCTGGACTTTTTTCTCAAAATCTCAAAATCCTGACTTTTTCTCAAAATCCTGACTTTTTCTCAAAATCCTGACTTTTTCCTCAAAATCCTGACTTTTTCCTCAAAATCCTGACTTTTTCCTCAAAATCCTGACTTTTTCCTCAAAATGTTGATTTTATTCCTCAAAATCTCAAAACTGGGCTTTTTATTTGTGAACATGTTATTAAAACAGGAACCTTGGTGCCCATCGGGCTGGCCTGCATAAACGTGTATGCAGCCCTAACAACAGCCTCTGATCATCAACAGACTGATATTCACAGTGAACACAATGAACCTTACAATTCACAAATATCCAAAGACAGAGACATTGAGTAAGTAATATTATGTTGTAGATAAAGGGCCTGAATCAAGTTCTAGCCGACACAGCAGTTTAGTGTGGCTTAAATGTGGTGTTTGTTAAACTCCTGAGTGACGCCACATCACTCACTCAGGTGCAAATATTTGGTCAGATTCTTCAAAACAGCTGGTCATGAGCTTTATTGTTACATTCTACATGTATATATTCGGTTTAATATTCCATCCCTCACATACTTATGTATATATACTAACTTGCTTTACATTTAGTTATCGTTCATTTGTAAATTCAACAGGTATATTTTCTACTTTTTGGTTTATTTCGAGTCTTTTTAATTTGTATCGTAATGCCATGTCTTTGACGCTGCTGCCACACACACATTTACCGAATGGGCATCAATAAAGTACTTCTCGTCTTGTCTTATGTATCTGTTGGGTGCACAGCTCCCATCATGTTCTGAGGGATGTAAACAGGAAGTACAATGTTGTTAAGTTTGCATTGTATCCATGGACGTAAGATAAGATAAGATGTACTCTATTAATCTCAATTTGGGGAAAACGTGTTGTTGCATAAACCAAACCGGGCATTGCACATCGTAAACATGAACAGAGTAGACAGGGGGGGCAGACCTGATCGCTTGAGACTGAGGGAAATCAAGACATGATGATTGTCAGGAAAGTTATGAAGCACTAATGTTTTTTTATAAATAATTTCCAACCAGATTAATGGATGTTGTTACGCTACGGATACGAGAGATCGAACAACACTTGTGTGAACTACGGCAAACGTTAAAACATGTTTGTTGTTTGTTCAGATTTGATTGCACTTTGTATACTAATTATAACAAGCGAGCACTAAGCGTTTTTACTGAAAGAGCCTGTGACACGAGTTTCCCCCATCATCCAAACCCATCAATTTGAGTAAATATTGCCCCTTGAAACCGTTACTGAACTGATTTTGGATATTTGTACTTTGATAACCATTAATCTCAATGTTGACCATTTTCTGGATCTTCTCTGGGTTCTTCAAGTCCCACCAAACGATGTGTGACGTCATTGCGGGCACAGCGCTCCAGCTGCACCGTCCAGGATCCCAGCTTCTGCATGTAAACGCACGATGGCGCACACAGCAGCAAGCGATGACAGCGATGGCGAACATGCGAGGAAAGAGGATCCTGGAGATGAGAATGATCTGACACGCCGTTTAGTTTGGGAAACGCTGTTTGATTTGAGTCACGTTGAGAGGTTTCAATCCTCTCCAATCTCATGTTTTACTAATAAAGAGATTCTAAAAGCAGTCATTTTAATCCTGTGCTTCAATAAGTTGGTCCTTTTATTTGCAATTGGTGGATAAAACTATGGATGTTCTCTCAGCAGTTTAAAATAGATAGTAAAAAGGGAATTATGACCCTGTTATAAAACGGTGCTCTGGAGACAGAGAACTGTCACGATCTGTCTGAGTTTTGTTTTGTCTTGTCATTGGTTTCCTGTTTTATTTTGAAAAGTCTTCACCCCCTGTCTTGCCTGTTGCTTTCTGTCTGTGATCCCTCCTGTCTGATTACCCGATTGTGTTCACCTGGTGCCCCTGTGTTTTCTCCTCCCCCCTCACCTGTCTCTTGTTTCTTTGATTAGTCTTGTGTGTATGTAAGTTCTGGTGTTTCTGTCTGTCACTGTTAGTTCCTTGTTGTATGTCTATGACTATGTTCACGGGGTAGTGTTCCGTTTGTTAGTTAAAACCTTGAAATAAAGGTATTTTCTGTTTATTCTGCATTTGGGTCCTGCCTGCTTCACTCACAAAGGACTTGTGAAAAACTCCTGTTTTCCAATAAATCTCAAGATCCAAACTTTTTCCTCAAAATCAAATTCTCCAAATTCTGAATTCTTCTCAAAATCTCAAAATCCTGACTTTTTCTCAAAATCCTGACTTTTTCTCAAAATCCTGACTTTTTCCCAAAATGTTGCATTATTTTCTCCAAATCTTCAAATTATGACTTTCTCCTCAAAATCTCAAAATCTTGACTTTTTCTCAACATTCTGACTTTTACCTCAAGATCTGAAAAGATTGTTTTTTTCTCAATTTCTCAAAATTCTGATATTTTTCTCAAAATTCTGACTTTTTCTCAAAATCTCCAAATTCTGACTAATTCCTCAATATCACAAAATCTGGAATTTTTCCAAATTCAGAATTATTTTTTCTCCAATTCACATAAGTCTGACTTTTCCCTCAAAATGCAGACTTTTCCCCCAAAATCTCCAAATTCTGACTTTTTCCTCAATATCACAAAATCTGGAATTTTTTCTCCAAATCCTGACATTTCCCCAAAATGTTGAATTATTTTCTCCAAAATTCTGACTTTTTCCTCAAAATTCTGACTTTAACCTCCAGATCTGAAAAGATTGTTTTTTTCTCAATTTATCAAAATTCTGGGTTTTTTTCTCAAAATTCTGATTTTTTTTCCTCAAAATTCAGATTTTTTCTCTAAATTTTAAAACTGACTTTTTCTCAAAATCCTGAAATGTTTCTCAAAATCTCCAAACTCGACATTTTTCCAAATTCAGAATTAGTTTCTCCAAATTCAGAATTTTATCTCCAATTCTCATAAGTCTGACTTTTCCCTCAAAATTCAGACTTTTCCCTCAAAATCTCCAAATTCTGACTTTTTCCCAAAATCTCCAAATTCTGACTAATTCCTCAATATCACAAATTCTGGACTTTTTTCTCAAAATCTCAAAATCCTGACTTTTTCTCAAAATCCTGACTTTTTCTCAAAATCCTGACTTTTTTCCTCAAAATCCTGACTTTTTCCTCAAATCCTGACTTTTTCCTCAAAATCCTGACTTTTTCCTCAAAATGTTGATTTTATTCCTCAAAATCTCAAAACTGGGCTTTTTATTTGTGAACATGTTATTAAAACAGGAACCTTGGTGCCCATCGGCTGGCCTGCATAAACGTGTATGCAGCCCTAACAACAGCCTCTGATCATCAACAGACTGATATTCACAGTGAACACAATGAACCTTACAATTCACAAATATCCAAAGACAGAGACATTGAGTAAGTAATATTATGTTGTAGATAAAGGGCCTGAATCAAGTTCTAGCCGACACAGCAGTTTAGTGTGGCTTAAATGTGGTGTTTGTTAAACTCCTGAGTGACGCCACATCACTCACTCAGGTGCAAATATTTGGTCAGATTCTTCAAAACAGCTGGTCATGAGCTTTATTGTTACATTCTACATGTATATATTCGGTTTAATATTCCATCCCTCACATACTTATGTATATATACTAACTTGCTTTACATTTAGTTATCGTTCATTTGTAAATTCAACAGGTATATTTTCTACTTTTTGGTTTATTTCGAGTCTTTTTAATTTGTATCGTAATGCCATGTCTTTGACGCTGCTGCCACACACACATTTACCGAATGGGCATCAATAAAGTACTTCTCGTCTTGTCTTATGTATCTGTTGGGTGCACAGCTCCCATCATGTTCTGAGGGATGTAAACAGGAAGTACAATGTTGTTAAGTTTGCATTGTATCCATGGACGTAAGATAAGATAAGATGTACTCTATTAATCTCAATTTGGGGAAAACGTGTTGTTGCATAAACCAAACCGGGCATTGCACATCGTAAACATGAACAGAGTAGACAGGGGGGGCAGACCTGATCGCTTGAGACTGAGGGAAATCAAGACATGATGATTGTCAGGAAAGTTATGAAGCACTAATGTTTTTTTATAAATAATTTCCAACCAGATTAATGGATGTTGTTACGCTACGGATACGAGAGATCGAACAACACTTGTGTGAACTACGGCAAACGTTAAAACATGTTTGTTGTTTGTTCAGATTTGATTGCACTTTGTATACTAATTATAACAAGCGAGCACTAAGCGTTTTTACTGAAAGAGCCTGTGACACGAGTTTCCCCCATCATCCAAACCCATCAATTTGAGTAAATATTGCCCCTTGAAACCGTTACTGAACTGATTTTGGATATTTGTACTTTGATAACCATTAATCTCAATGTTGACCATTTTCTGGATCTTCTCTGGGTTCTTCAAGTCCCACCAAACGATGTGTGACGTCATTGCGGGCACAGCGCTCCAGCTGCACCGTCCAGGATCCCAGCTTCTGCATGTAAACGCACGATGGCGCACACAGCAGCAAGCGATGACAGCGATGGCGAACATGCGAGGAAAGAGGATCCTGGAGATGAGAATGATCTGACACGCCGTTTAGTTTGGGAAACGCTGTTTGATTTGAGTCACGTTGAGAGGTTTCAATCCTCTCCAATCTCATGTTTTACTAATAAAGAGATTCTAAAAGCAGTCATTTTAATCCTGTGCTTCAATAAGTTGGTCCTTTTATTTGCAATTGGTGGATAAAACTATGGATGTTCTCTCAGCAGTTTAAAATAGATAGTAAAAAGGGAATTATGACCCTGTTATAAAACGGTGCTCTGGAGACAGAGAACTGTCACGATCTGTCTGAGTTTTGTTTTGTCTTGTCATTGGTTTCCTGTTTTATTTTGAAAAGTCTTCACCCCCTGTCTTGCCTGTTGCTTTCTGTCTGTGATCCCTCCTGTCTGATTACCCGATTGTGTTCACCTGGTGCCCCTGTGTTTTCTCCTCCCCCCTCACCTGTCTCTTGTTTCTTTGATTAGTCTTGTGTGTATGTAAGTTCTGGTGTTTCTGTCTGTCACTGTTAGTTCCTTGTTGTATGTCTATGACTATGTTCACGGGGTAGTGTTCCGTTTGTTAGTTAAAACCTTGAAATAAAGGTATTTTCTGTTTATTCTGCATTTGGGTCCTGCCTGCTTCACTCACAAAGGACTTGTGAAAAACTCCTGTTTTCCAATAAATCTCAAGATCCAAACTTTTTCCTCAAAATCAAATTCTCCAAATTCTGAATTCTTCTCAAAATCTCAAAATCCTGACTTTTTCTCAAAATCCTGACTTTTTCTCAAAATCCTGACTTTTTCCCAAAATGTTGCATTATTTTCTCCAAATCTTCAAATTATGACTTTCTCCTCAAAATCTCAAAATCTTGACTTTTTCTCAACATTCTGACTTTTACCTCAAGATCTGAAAAGATTGTTTTTTTCTCAATTTCTCAAAATTCTGATATTTTTCTCAAAATTCTGACTTTTTCTCAAAATCTCCAAATTCTGACTAATTCCTCAATATCACAAAATCTGGAATTTTTCCAAATTCAGAATTATTTTTTCTCCAATTCACATAAGTCTGACTTTTCCCTCAAAATGCAGACTTTTCCCCCAAAATCTCCAAATTCTGACTTTTTCCTCAATATCACAAAATCTGGAATTTTTTCTCCAAATCCTGACATTTCCCCAAAATGTTGAATTATTTTCTCCAAAATTCTGACTTTTTCCTCAAAATTCTGACTTTAACCTCCAGATCTGAAAAGATTGTTTTTTTCTCAATTTATCAAAATTCTGGGTTTTTTTCTCAAAATTCTGATTTTTTTTCCTCAAAATTCAGATTTTTTCTCTAAATTTTAAAACTGACTTTTTCTCAAAATCCTGAAATGTTTCTCAAAATCTCCAAACTCGACATTTTTCCAAATTCAGAATTAGTTTCTCCAAATTCAGAATTTTATCTCCAATTCTCATAAGTCTGACTTTTCCCTCAAAATTCAGACTTTTCCCTCAAAATCTCCAAATTCTGACTTTTTCCCAAAATCTCCAAATTCTGACTAATTCCTCAATATCACAAATTCTGGACTTTTTTCTCAAAATCTCAAAATCCTGACATTTTCTCAAAATTCTGACTTTTCCTCAAAATCAAATTCTCAAAATTCTGAATTCTTCTCCAAATCAAAAAAATGTTTCCTCAAAATTCTGACTTTAACCTCCATATCTGAAAAGATTGTTTTTTTCTCAATTTATAAAAATTCTGGGTTTTTTTCTCAAAATTTTAAAACTGACTTTTTCTCAAAATCCTGAAATGTTTCTCAAAATCTCCAAACTCGACATTTTTCCAAATTCAGAATTATTTTCTCCAAATTCAGATTTTTTTCTCAAAATCCTGACTTTTTCTCAAAATTCTGACTTTTTCTCAAAATTCAGACTTTTCCCAAAATCTCATAATTCTGACTTCTTCCTCAAAATTCTGACTTTTTCTCTCTCTTCTCCTCCGTACCCACATCTCTAAAGACGGGGGAACAACGGAGCTGATCCAGATTTGCTGCGTCATGACCACTTTACTAAAATGTGGGCGGGCTTTACACCCACGGGCCAATCAGAAACGTTGCTGTCAGAAACAATGAGACGTGTTCTGGAAGTATTATGGTTATGGTTATGGTTATAACATTAGCATCGCTAACACTCAGAGCTAACCTGTACTGGAGTAGTATTTTTCAATTTAGTCTTAGTCCTGTGTAAAATGTCCCTGTTAGTTTTAGTCATATTTAGTCACCTTCATTCTGTTTTTATTTAGTCAAATTTCAGTCGACTAAAAGTCTGAGCATTTTAGTCTTATTTTAGTCAAAGAAAACTAATTATTTTAGTCTATTTTTTGTCAATGAAAACTGTCTTTTTTAGTCATCGATTATATAGAACATTTCAGTCAAACTAGTCTAGCCAAAACCAATAATTTGTCATTTTAGTCAAACTTAAGATTTAGAAAATAAGATTATATCTTGTCCTTATTTGATGAAAAACACAGGTTGAATGATTAAGAAGCTTTGCAGAGAGTATCTGGTCAGGTTTGTGGTGTTTTACCAGCTGTGTTTTGGCCCACATTGCTTCCCTTCTGATAAAGCAATTCATTCACTTTTTTTCTCAGCCTCATTGTAGCGAAAAAGGGCCCAGATATCCCATTGTTTCTTTCCCTCAATCAGTGGTGGCTTTAGACTTTTTCATTGTCCGTAATTTTGATGGACAGGATCGTAAAATTACCGTCATAATCCATTATTACCCGTCGGGTCTGTACACAACTCATCACTCACTCGCGCTGACGGGGGGGTTCGGTTAACTCGACCACTGCTCCCGAGCCCTGTTGTTGCAATTTTCCTTTCTGTTAAATAAGGTTAGTCAGCTCTGAGTCTTCCTGTGTGCCGCTGGCCCGGTGTAATTCAAATGTCCCACCGCGCGCAGCACAGACACACAGCTGCTGCCCAGCCGCGGCACCGGAAATGGAACTGCTGGGGAAAAAACTGACTATCAGAGATGTAACGTTATCTTTGATTATATTTTGTCTCCTCATTTTTCGTCAACGAAAGAAAAGAGAGATTTTGGGAACGTTTTTATTTAGTAAACTACTTTTTCGTCAACGATATTGCATGTTGATTTCATTACAGTTATTGTTTACTGACGTCGGTGCCGTCTCGTGATCGTCTCGTCTTAGTCATGGGGAAAAAAGGTTGTTGACGAACATATTTTGTCATAGTTTTAATCAACGAAATTAACACTATGCTGGAGAGAGTATGTGTAGAAGCAGGAAATAAAAAGGAACTCAACTTTCTCCTGATTCTCCTGATGAGATCTACTCTTTTATTTTTATTTATTTTTCAAAGCTACAGACCCAGATCATCTCTTTAGTAACAGCTGGAAGAGAGGGGGGTGAGGCTCCAATGATCTGTTTGATATGTTGGGCAAAACACAGAGACATGTTTTTTATATATCTGAGACCTATAATAGATGCCTAAAAAAAGTACAATAGGAGACCATTAATGTATTGACCTCATGCTTCGCCGGCCATAGAGCGTTTCCACATACATGTTGTATAATGTCTTCTGGTTTGAGACGGATCCATATCACCAGCTTTATCAACCTTTACTTACCTTTAAGCCTTTGAATGAAATGTTAGTAAGTTATAACAGAACCTGGAGGGTAGGCGTGGAGAGCTGTGGACCATGTTGACTTACATTGCTCTGTTGACTCTAGCAGGAGTATAACACCCACACACGCCACCCCCCCCACACACACACACACACAATGTGTTTTGCGCACTTATCAATCAATCAATCAATCAATGTTTATTTATATAGCCCAATATCACAAATGTTTACATTTGTCTCAGTGGTCTTCACAGTGTGTACAGAATATCAGTATGACAATACGACACCCTCTGTCCTTAGACCCTCACATCGTACAAGGAAAAACTTCCAAAGAAAACCCAGTTTAAAGGGAAAAATGGGAGAAACCTCAGGGAGAGCAACAGAGGAGGGATCCCTCTCCCAGGACGGACAGACGTGCAATAGATGCCGTGTGTAAATTGAAAAGATAATACATTTGCAACATAGGTAGTCCAAATGTTTGGAAATGCATGTGTGTATAATAGGAAGATGAATCCACGAGGATATCCATCCAGGACCGATGATCCAGGACCACAGCCACGACTCAAGATCCAGCGCTCGCGATCCAGGACACAAGACCGCAGGATCATCCATGACTCCGGATCCCAGCATATATAGACCCCAAAAAGAAAGACATTTGGGGAAGCTGGGTTAATCGGAACATGAGAGTACACAGGTATAGACAGAGAGAAGGAAGAAGTAAGATGTCCCCCGACAAACTAAGCCTATATCAGCAAAACTAGGGGCTGAATCTAATCAGCCCTAACTATAAGCTTTATCAAAAAGGAAGGTCTTAAGCGCACTCTTAAAAACGGATAGGGTGTCTGCCGCCCGAACACAAACTGGAAGCTGATTCCACAAATGTGGAGCTTGATAAGAAAAGGCTCTGGCTCCCATTGTACTTTTAGAGACTCTAGGAACAACCAACAACCCTGCATTCTTGGAACGCAATGCCCTAGTAGGACAGTAGGGTATAATGAGTTCTTTAAGGTAAGATGGCGCCTGCCCATTAAGGGCTTTGTAGGCGAGAAGAAGAATTTTAAATTCTATCCTGTGTTCTATAGGGAGCCAGTGTAAGGCAGCCAGAACAGGAGTAATGTGGTCCCTTTTCCTAACTCTGGTTAGTACACGAGCCGCAGCATTTTGAATCAGCTGAAGCGACTTGATTGACTTCTTGGTACTCCCTGATAATAAAGAGTTACAATAATCCAGCCTAGAAGTAACAAATGCATGGACTAGTTTCTCTGCATCGTTTTGAGGCAAGATATGCCTGATTTTTGCAATGTTACGTAGATGGAAGTAGGCGGTCCTTGAAATTGATTTTATGTGGGCGTTAAAGGATAAATCCTGATCAAATATAACACCAAGATTCCTTACAGTCTCACTGGAGGCCAAATTAATGCCATCCATAGTTAGTATATCTTTAGATAATTTGTTTCGTAGATTCTTCGGGCCAAGTACAATAACTTCAGTTTTGGTCGTGTTTAACATCAAAAAGTTTAAGGTCATCCACGTTTTTAAGTCCTTAAGGCAGTCTTGAATTTTATTTAGATGATTAATTTCATCAGGCTTAATTGATAAATATAGTTGAGTATCATCCGCATAACAATGAAAGTTTACAGAATGATTCCTTATAATATTGCCTAACGGAAGCATATATAATGTGAACAAAATAGGTCCGAGCACTGAGCCCTGTGGCACTCCATGGCTAACTTTGGTTTGCGTGGAAGATTCATCGTTGACACGTACAAACTGAGAGCGTTCAGATAGATAGGACCTAAACCAGCCTAAAGCAGTTCCCTGTATGCCAACCAAGTGCTCTAGTCTTTGCAATAGGATATCATGGTCGATAGTATCAAATGCAGCACTGAGATCGAGCAAAACAAGAATAGAGACAAGTCCCTTGTCTGAGGCTATTAGAATATCATTTGTGACTTTAACCAGAGCTGTCTCTGTGCTATGATGTGTTCTAAAGCCAGACTGAAAATCTTCAAATAAATCATTGTTTTTTAAGTAATCACACAACTGTTTTGCGACCGCTTTCTCAAGAATTTTTGAGAGGAACGGAAGATTAGAAATAGGTCTATAGTTGGCTAAAACCTCTGGATCGAGGTTGTGCTTTTTAAGAAGCGGTTTTATCACTGCTACTTTGAATGATTGTGGAACATAGCCTGATAATAAAGACATATTCATAATATTTAATAAAGAAGTGCTAATTAATGGAAAAACTTCCTTCAACAGCTTAGTTGGAATTGGGTCTAACATGCACGTTGATGGTTTAGAAGAGAGAATCATTGAATGTAATTGTTCAAGGTTAATGGCTGAAAAGCATTCTAGTTTACTATCTCGTGTAATATTAGAACTTACGATTCCGGGAGCTGTTGATAACACTATACTGGTCGAAGGCAAGAGGTCATTAATTTTGTTTCTAAGAGTAACAATTTTATCGTTAAAAAAGCACATAAAATCATTACTACTGAGTGCTGTGGGAATAGAAGGCTCAATGGAGCTGTGGCTCTCTGTCAGCCTGGCTACAGTGCTGAAAAGAAATCTTGCATTATTCTTATTCTCATCTATTAATGAAGAGTAGTATGCTGCTCTCGCTTTACGCAGTGCTTTCTTATATTCATTGAGAGTAATATGCCAAATTAAACGAGATTCTTCAAGTTTAGTGGAACGCCATATCCTTTCAAGTTGTCTAGACTTTTGCTTTATTTTGCGGGTTTCGGCATTATGCCATGGAGCTAATCTATGTTGCTTTATTTTCTTCTTTTTCAAAGGAGCAACAGAGTCTAATTTTATTCGCAGCGCATCTATAGCACTATCAACAACATGATCAATTTGGGGTGGTGTACATTTTGTATAAGTTTCCTCCCTTACATGCAGACATGCTATCGAGTTAAGTATTGGTGGAATCTCTTCCTTAAATGTGGCTATAGCACTAACGGATAGGTTTCTGCTGCAAGAGCTTTTGACTAATGCTTTGTAGTCTAGTAACAGTACTTCAAAAGTTACTAAGAAATGGTCGGATAAAGCAGGATTATGCGGTTCGACTAATAGTTGCTCAATTTCAATACCATAAGTCAGAACAAGGTCGAGAGTGTGATTATAGCAGTGGGTTGGTTTATTTACACTCTGACAGAAACCAACAGAATCTAATATAGAGTTAAATGCAACAGTAAGGCTATTTTTATCATCGTCAACATGAATATTAAAGTCACCTACGATAATTACTTTGTCTGTTTTAAGAACCAAAGTTGATAAAAACTCAGAGAATTCTGATAAGAGTTCTGAATAAGGACCTGGTGCACGATACACTGTAACAAATACGATTGGCTGCAAAGTTTTCCAGGTTGGATGCGTAAGACTAAAAACGAGGCTTTCAAAGGAGGTATAATTACATTTTGGTTTAGTATTGATAAGTAAACTTGAGTCAAAGATTGCTGCAACTCCACCTCCTCGGCCCGTGCCTCGAGCAATATGAGTGTTGATATGGCTGGGTGGAGTGGCCTCATTTATGCTGACATATTCTTCATGTCTCAACCACTTATGTGCCCATCCCCCCATGTTAACCACATCCGACACACACACACACACACATCCGACACACACAGCCACACACACACACACACACACACACACACACACACACACACACACACACACACACACATGACTATTCTTGTTGATGTTCTAATGTTCTTTGAATGTAGTCTCTGTTCTGATTTAAAATAATAGTATTGTGTTCAGTGTCAATTCTTTGTATATTTAATGCAGTTTTTCAAGTCTACCAGTCGTCTGATAAATTATTTACAGTTTGAAAGGATGTTAAAAAAGGTGTTAAAAAGGTGTGGGAAACGAAAACAACAGGAAGTTAAGTAAGGCCAAACTATTCTTCACTGGAGGGGGGGGACTGACTGGATGCCATGAGGAGAATATAACCCCCCCCCCTCCCTTATATATTTGTACTATTCCAAATTGACAGCAAATCAAGTTTTCAGTTGGTACGATCCAAACAAATTCAGAAGTCCCGCTCCTCTGACTTCCTCTTTATAAATCTGATTAAAAAATATACCGTGTGAAAACCCGGGCTGAGGGTGAAGGAAGAGACGCAGTAAGTTCACACTCAGTTTGTTCAGAAAATCTATCTGTGAGATACATGTCATTATACATTTACTTAAGGGTTACTTTAAGGGTTACTTAAGGCTTACTTTAAGGGTTACTTAAGGGTTACTTAAGGCTTACTTTAAGGGTTACTTAAGGGTTACTTTAAGGGTTACTTAAGGGTTACTTAAGGCTTACTTTAAGGGTTACTTAAGGGTTACTTTAAGGGTTACTTAAGGCTTACTTTAAGGGTTACTTAAGGGTTACTTAAGGGTTACTTAAGGCTTACTTTAAGGGTTACTTAAGGGTTACTTTAAGGGTTACTTAAGGCTTACTTTAATGGTTACTTAAGGCTTACTTAAGGGTTACCTTGCACAGCGCCCGGGGAGCAATGGGAGTGGGGGGGGGGAGGGGGATGTGCGGTGCCTTGCTCAGGGGCACCACGGCATGTAAATGTAAAGCGTTTGGTAGGCTGGCACGAGGTTTGAGTTTAGGGTCAGTTACAGTTCATCACTGCTGGTCACTGGTCGCGTTAACTCAATATTTACCCGTCCATGACGGAAACATCTGAAAGCAGTCTGTGATTTTGTCAGAATAGAACAAACGCAGCTACGGGTCATAAAGGACTGCAGCTGCCCTCTGGGGCAGAAGGAGCGCACGGTCGGTGTCTCGGTTCATCTTTTTTCTCTCCATGCCCTTAAATGTTCTGTATATGAATTATTAAAAAAAAAGCTTAGTACCCAAAACATAAACATTAAATATGTCTCATCATTTAAACATGAAAAGTAAAATGACGGGTAATAATGGATTATTTCGGAAAGGTTACGATCCTGTCCGTCAAAATGACGAACAACGAAAAAGTCTAACGCCAACACTGCTGTTGGTGTCACTGTCTAGCAGAGAGAAGACAGCTCTGTTACCGCCCACCTCCTCCTGTTTGTGCTCAGATGGACCTGAAGGCGTTGGAGACGAAGTGGAGGACGGCGCTGAGCTCCATCCTGGACGAGCTGACGGAGAACGAGTTCCGGAAACTTCTGTGTCTTTTGGAGAAGATCCCTCAGGGGAAGAAGGAGGGGCGGGTGCGGGGCGACATGCCCAGCGTCATCATCCAGTACTACGGCACCGAGGGATCCATCGCAGTCATCGACAACCTGGTGAAGTTCCTGCCCAGGCTGGACGCCGCCGTGCAGCAGCCACTCGAAGAAATTAAGGAGCTGAAGAAACTCCGCGAGAACAAAAAAGGTCAGCTCAGCGGGGTCGTGTTGGACGAGAGCCAGACCTCCTTCTCAAAACGTTTTAAATAACTCTTTCACTTATTTCGGAGCAGTCCCGAAAAAGTTTTCCGTGCACGTCCCCACAAACGTTGCCGTACACGTCCCCACATACGTTTCCGTACACGTCCCCACATACGTTGCCGTACACGTCCCCACATACGTTGCCGTACACGTCACCACATACGTTGCCGTACACGTCCCCACAAACGTTGCCGTACACGTCCCCACATACGTTGCCGTACACGTCCCCACATACGTTTCCGTACACGTCCCCACATACGTTGCCGTACACGTCCCCACATACGTTGCCGTACACGTCACCACATACGTTGCCGTACACGTCACCACATACGTTGCCGTACACGTCCCCACATACGTTTCCGTACACGTCCCCACATACGTTTCCGTACACGTCCCCACATACGTTGCCGTACACGTCCCCACATATTATTATTATTATTTTATCATTTTCAGCTAAATGGACCAGGAAGATTTCTAACGTTTTGTATCCTGTGTTTGTTCAGAGGTTCCCGGTGGTAGCGGTGAAACCCAGAGCCTGGATGACTCCATCGAGAAACACATCGAGAACCTCAGCCTGAGCCCTCTGGCTCCACAGGTAGAAAATGTGCTCGGACTGGTTAGTCTTTCTGTCAGCGCGACAACGGAAAAACACGCAGCCTGATTCTCAAGAATCCCGGCTGAAGAGTCGAACAAGGAAGCCATTCAGAGTTGGAGTATTTAACAATCAACGGGCAGATCCACTATGTTCGCCAAAGTGCCGCATTCAAGAGGTACAACAGGAGACCCCAATGGTGATTTACTCATGCCACTCTACTAAGTCGGGCTGGGAACCACCAGGCTCCCCACGATACGATACAATCGCGATACTTAAGCCACGATACGATAGGATTGCGATTCTACGATATACTAAGTAATGCGATGCGATATATTGCGATACTGCAGATCACATCGTCATGTCCGTGTCCGTCTTCCCCTCCTGGTTAAAAACATGTATTGAAATATGAATAGTTTATGTAAATAACCCAATGTGTGTTCTTTGAACCTCAAAGGAGTTGTTTTTGTTGCTTTCATTGCGATTGTATTCATGTCTTAACTTCCTGTTTTATATAGAGCTAATATATTTGTAGAAAGGCAGGAAATGGAATTCAATCGAGAACATTTTTCATTGCGGAGGACCCCCTGTTTTGTGTGTCCCCCACTTCTTAACCAAAGTTACACCCTTGGGTAAATGCGTATTTCTTTTTTAACACTTGCAGCTTTGAGACATGTTTTGTATTTACGTTCATGGAGAGGCTTTTCTTCGTGTGCAGGAGGAATCCATCTTCGATCTGAAATCCAGTGGAATTCTTGAGACGGAAGCCATTGTTGGGAAAGTGTTTAAAAAATCCGAGCTGTTTTATCCTGAGAGTCCGCTTACCTCCATTAAAGACATCAAATCATCTCCTCTCAAGACATACGTGAGCGTCGAAGGAACCGTCACCCAGGTGAGTTCAAACTGCAGCCTGGTTAGGTTGGTCATGCATTCAACAAATGTGTCATTTACATTTTTTAAATGCCTTTTCAAGATCTTATAAACCTATTTATTCACGGATAACTAAAGATAAACTAATGGACCAGTCATTGATATGATATGTATTTATATATATATTAGGGCTGTCAAACAATTACAAATTGTAATCAGATTAATCACAGCTTAAAAATTAATTAATCACCATTCGAACTGTGTCCAAAATATGCCATTTCTTTATGTATATTGTTGGAGTGGAAAGATACATGAAAGAAGGCGGATATATCCATTTCACACAGATCTATGTTTATTATAACATTTTTCTGCGTGTCAAAATGAAAGACAGCCCACACACCTATCAATCATCACACCGTGGGTCTTAATTCATTACGTGTTGATTTCCATCAACGGGGAGTAGTTCAGGAAAGTCGACAGAGGGGCTAGTGGAGTACTTCGTGACCACAGAGGGTGAACGTTGTGATCAGCTGTTTTAGCGCAGTTCTCCAGTGGGGGGGGGAGTCTCCCTCCGCAGCCGGTTGGCGTAGTGTTGGCTCAGTTCCGTTGTTCAGACCGACGTTAACAGCAGCCTGTCTGTGCACACGGAGACCGACTCTGTCGTCCGGGGATCGAACCGCCTTCTGGAAAAGCTTCACAAGTACGTCGGTACACAAATGCGCTTTGTGACACAAGTGACGCATTTCAGATTACGCACATAACCTGCGTACCAGTTATGTGCACCCCTGGACTACAGCAAAAGTATTCTCCGTCGGGACTTCCTGCAACAACACCACGCCGTTATCTTGATTCTGATTGGCCAGAAGACATTATCAAAGAGGTTCTATTGAGAAGACGATCACTACGTGACAAAAGTTTTCAAAACCGTGGCTCCTGAAATCAATCTGACTAACTGCTGTCTGTGCAATTTACTGCGCGAGTTGCAGACTTTATTTTGCTTACTTTAACATCGTGTCTCATGGTGGGGCTAAGCCATGTCTTGGTATGGGTGCAGCCTACCCCAGCCATACCCTGGCGCTGCCACTGGGGCACGTATGGGGCGGGCCATTCTGCACATGCGTTAAATGCGTTAAATATTTTAACGCAATTAATTCAAAAAATTAATTACCGCCGTTAACGCGATAATTTTGACAGCACTAATATATTTATAAGGCAGTTTGTTTTGAAATGTTTGTGTGCTCTCTCTGCTGCTTTTTTCAGGTTGATCCCATCAAAAAAGTGAAGGTGCAACACGAGGAGAAGAAGACGAAAAGGTTCAATCTGAAACAGGAAGCTGAGGAAATCAGCGTCACCATGTGGGATGAGGCCATCCTGCAGACCAAAGGCGTTTCAGTCGGACACGTCCTTCTTCTTAACAACATGAAGCGCAAGGTGTACTTAGGGGAAGTGTATCTCAACTCAACTCAGTTCACCAAAATCACCAAGGTGCCTGCAGCCTCCAGCTAGACATGTTTAATCTGTGAGGACAGCTTTCCTCAACATCTCTAATTCGGACTTTTTTTTCTCAAAATCTCAAAATCCAGGTTTTTTCCTCAAAATTCTGACTGTGATAATAAAAATGAAATAAGTAATGTTCCCTCTCTGTAAAATAAAGAAAGAATAATAATTATTAGACATCAAATCAAAAGGTGATGTTGCTGATACAAAGCCAACCTGAAAAGAGGTGTTGCTTAAGTCGTGGCGTCTCGACTTCCAGCTGAAGACAGGCTGTGGTGATGATCTCCTTGAAAGAATCCCGCTCTCAGTGGAGGCTGAAATACAAGGACACAGAATCATCAACATGTCAGACCCTTACCTCATTCACACCAACGCAACTCCGGTTCGAGCTCCGTGCTAGAGCTTTTCAGGTTCAGAACCGGTTCTTCGGTTTAGCTCCGGCTCTTTTCACACCGCCCAGAGTCCAACTGGTGCTGCGTCATTGCGTCATCGTTTGCGTCATGACGACGTAACCGTTTGCGTGCTTGCTTCATAAAGCCAAACCGCGCGGAAACCCCTCACAGCTCACACAGACAACAACAGCAATGGCCGATTGTGCTCCAGCGTCCTCTGCACCTCTTCGGAAGCCCAGATTCCCAGCAGGCAGCTGGTCTCTTCAGTGGACCACTGCTGCTTGTTACGTTTCTCCATCGTTGTGTACAAACTGGATACAACGTGCTTGTTGTTGTTGTTCAGGAGTTGATCTGTCTCTGCCCCCGCCTCGACGTAAGCGTGACGTATGCGGTGCTTTTGCTCTAGCCGGACAATTGTTTGGTGCTTGAAACGAACCGGATCCCGGAGCTAAGAGGCGGCTCCGCTGCGGTGTGAACAGGAAAACCCGGTGCTTTTCAAGATCCAGCTCCGAACCGGACCTGAAACACCGTTGGTGTGAATGAGGTACCTGAGAACATCTGAATGAATTTTTTCCTCGAAATTTAAAATTTCGAAATTCTGACTTTTTGGTAAAAAGCTCGAAATGTTGAACTTTTTCAAAAAATCTAAAAAATCTTCATTATTTTTAAAAATGTTGACATTTTTCTCAAAATTCTGACTTTTTTCTCAAAATCTCAAAATTATGACTTTTTAAAAAACTCAACCGTACTTTAATTCTTTATCTCCCTGTTTTTGACAGCTTGTTTTTGAAGTTATTAGTTTAATAAACTGTACATTAATAAAGAACCTGGTGTTATTGTTGTGTTTAAGAATCGGTCAATGTCAGCGATCCAGAATCAGAAAAACAACGTAAACTAACAATAATTATCATGTATTTAAAATGTGTTTTACATGTATTTTTTTAATGTATTAAACCGCATTCACGGATTAAAACGTTCCCCTATTCAATGTTCCCCCAGTCATTTATTTTGATCATTTTAGTATTTATCTGGTCTGATTTATTATTCCTAAACAAAAACGAAATGCCATTCAATTTAACAAAAATAAGAAATACATATTCCCATCATAATCTTTAATCATGTCCCTTTATTTAACATGTATTTATTTTATATAAGATACACTTTTATAATATGTTAATGAGATCCTGTTCTCAATAAACGAAATTTAAGGAAGGTTCATTTTGGGCCAAACCATTCTTCACTGGAGGGGTTGTCATGAGGGTTAACAACAATGACAGTTGGAGAATAACCCCGGGGGGCAAATCAAGATTTCATTTGGTACGATCCAAACCGGTTCAGACTTCCTCTTTCTAACTGATACATTATACACACACACACACACACACTAGATGTGTTTCGCGCACTTACGTGTCCATACCCCCATGTTAGTCAAATCCAGGTTTCATTTGGTACGATCAGGTTCAGAAGTCCCGCTCCTCTGACTTCCTCTTTATAAATCTGATTTAAAAACCTAACCGCGGGCTGAGGCTGAAGGGAGAGACGCAGTAAGTTCACACTCAGCTTGTTCAGTAACATGTCATTATGAGTTTACTTAAGGGTTACTTAAGGGTTACTTTAAGGGTTACTTTAAGGGTTACTTTAAGGGTTACTTAAGGGTTACTTTAAGGGTTACTTTAAGGGTTACTTAAGGGTTACTTTAAGGGTTACTTAAGGGTTACTTAAGGGTTACTTTAAGGGTTACTTTAAGGGTTACTTAAGGGTTACTTTAAGGGTTACTTTAAGGGTTACTTAAGGGTTACTTTAAGGGTTACTTACGGGTTACTTAAGGGTTACTTAAGGGTTACTTCAGGGTTACTTTAAGGGTTACTTAAGGGTTACTTAAGGGTTACTTTAAGGGTTACTTAAGGGTTACTTAAGGGTTACTTTAAGGGTTACTTTAAGGGTTACTTAAGGGTTACTTAAGGGTTACTTAAGGGTTACTTTAAGGGTTACTTAAGGGTTACTTAAGGGTTACTTAAGGGTTACTTAAGGGTTACTTAAGGGTTGCTTTAAGGGTTACTTAAGGGTTACTTAAGGGTTACTTTAAGGGTTACTTTAAGGTGTGTTAGTATTCCCTGCTCTTTAAACTGTTACTGAACTTCACCTCAGAGCTAAATCTCCTCCTGCTCGGTGGAAACCAGGAATCCTATCAGTATTGAAAAATGGGAAAAGAAAAGAAAAAAAATATCCTGAGATGTTAGGGTCAGTACACTACTACTAACGCTCTATAAATACTATGCAGATCGTGTACTTGAGTGAAAGTAGAAGTACTCAGACCTTGTACTTGAGTAAAAGTAGAAGTACTCTGATCTTGTACTTGAGTAAAATTAGAAGTACTCTGATCTTGTACTTGAGTAAAATTAGAAGTACTCAGACCTTGTACTTGAGTAAAAGTAGAAGTACTCAGACCTTGTACTTGAGTAAAATTAGAAGTACTCAGACCTTGTACTTGAGTAAAAGTAGAAGTACTCAGACCTTGTACTTGAGTAAAAGTAGAAGTACTCAGACCTTGTACTTGAGTAAAAGTAGAAGTACTCTGATCTTGTACTTGAGTAAAATTAGAAGTACTCTGATCTTGTACTTGAGTAAAATTAGAAGTACTCAGACCTTGTACTTGAGTAAAAGTAGAAGTACTCAGACCTTGTACTTGAGTAAAATTAGAAGTACTCAGATCTTGTACTTGAGTAAAAGTAGAAGTACCAGAGTGTAGGAATACTCTGTTACAGTAAAAGTCCTGCATTCAAAATGTTCCTCAATGATTGATCATGAAAGTGTTCTCAGAGCTGGTGGAGGAGCAGCTAGTCTGAAGTACTTTGTAGACTGCAGGGTAGCTGGTGGAGGTGCAGCTAGTCTGAAGTACTTTGTAGACTGCAGGGTAGCTGGTGAAGGTGCAGCTAGTCTGAAGTACTTTGTAGACTGCAGGGTAGCTGGTGGAGGTGCAGCTAGTCTGAAGTACTTTGTAGACTGCAGGGTAGCTGGTGGAGGTGCAGCTAGTCTGAAGTACTTTGTAGACTGCAGGGTAGCTGGTGGAGGAGCAGCTAGTCTGAAGTACTTTGTAGACTGCAGGGTAGCTGGTGGAGGTGCAGCTAGTCTGAAGTACTTTGTAGACTGCAGGGTAGCTGGTGAAGCTGCAGCTAGTCTGAAGTGCTTTGTAGGCTGCAGGGTAGCTGGTGGAGGTGCAGCTAGTCTGAAGTACTTTGTAGACTGCAGGGTAGCTGGTGGAGGTGCAGCTAGTCTGAAGTACTTTGTAGACTGCAGGGTAGCTGGTGGAGGTGCAGCTAGTCTGAAGTACTTTGTAGACTGCAGGGTAGCTGGTGGAGGTGCAGCTAGTCTGAAGTACTTTGCAGACTGCAGGGTAGCTGGTGGAGGTGCAGCTAGTCTGAAGTACTTTGTAGACTGCAGGGTAGCTGGTGGAGGTGCAGCTAGTCTGAAGTACTTTGTAGACTGCAGGGTAGCTGGTGGAGGTGCAGCTAGTCTGAAGTACTTTGTAGACTGCAGGGTAGCTGGTGGAGGTGCAGCTAGTCTGAAGTACTTTGTAGACTGCAGGGTAGCTGGTGGAGGTGCAGCTAGTCTGAAGTACTTTGTAGACTGCAGGGTAGCTGGTGGAGGTGCAGCTAGTCTGAAGTACTTTGTAGACTGCAGGGTAGCTGGTGAAGCTGCAGCTAGTCTGAAGTGCTTTGTAGGCTGCAGGGTAGCTGGTGGAGGTGCAGCTAGTCTGAAGTACTTTGTAGACTGCAGGGTAGCTGGTGAAGGTGCAGCTAGTCTGAAGTACTTTGTAGACTGCAGGGTAGCTGGTGGAGGTGCAGCTAGTCTGAAGTACTTTGTAGACTGCAGGGTAGCTGGTGGAGGTGCAGCTAGTCTGAAGTACTTTGTAGACTGCAGGGTAGCTGGTGGAGGTGCAGCTAGTCTGAAGTACTTTGTAGACTGCAGGGTAGCTGGTGGAGGTGCAGCTAGTCTGAAGTACTTTGTAGACTGCAGGGTAGCTGGTGGAGGTGCAGCTAGTCTGAAGTACTTTGTAGACTGCAGGGTAGCTGGTGGAGGTGCAGCTAGTCTGAAGTACTTTGTAGACTGCAGGGTAGCTGGTGAAGGAGCAGCTAGTCTGAAGTACTTTGTAGGCTGCAGGGTAGCTGGTGGAGGAGCAGCTAGTCTGAAGTACTTTGTAGACTGCAGGGTAGCTGGTGGAGGTGCAGCTAGTCTGAAGTACTTTGTAGACTGCAGGGTAGCTGGTGGAGGAGCAGCTAGTCTGAAGTACTTTGTAGACTGCAGGGTAGCTGGTGGAGGTGCAGCTAGTCTGAAGTACTTTGTAGACTGCAGGGTAGCTGGTGGAGGTGCAGCTAGTCTGAAGTACTTTGTAGACTGCAGGGTAGCTGGTGAAGGAGCAGCTAGTCTGAAGTACTTTGTAGACTGCAGGGTAGCTGGTGGAGGTGCAGCTAGTCTGAAGTACTTTGTAGACTGCAGGGTAGCTGATGAAGGTGCAGCTAGTCTGAAGTACTTTGTAGACTGCAGGGTAGCTGGTGGAGGAGCAGCTAGTCTGAAGTACTTTGTAGACTGCAGGGTAGCTGGTGGAGGTGCAGCTAGTCTGAAGTACTTTGTAGACTGCAGGGTAGCTGGTGGAGGAGCAGCTAGTCTGAAGTACTTTGTAGACTGCAGGGTAGCTGGTGGAGGTGCAGCTAGTCTGAAGTACTTTGTAGACTGCAGGGTAGCTGGTGGAGGTGCAGCTAGTCTGAAGTACTTTGTAGACTGCAGGGTAGCTGGTGGAGGTGCAGCTAGTCTGAAGTACTTTGTAGACTGCAGGGTAGCTGATGAAGGTGCAGCTAGTCTGAAGTACTTTGTAGACTGCAGGGTAGCTGGTGGAGGAGCAGCTAGTCTGAAGTACTTTGTAGACTGCAGGGTAGCTGGTGGAGGTGCAGCTAGTCTGAAGTACTTTGTAGACTGCAGGGTAGCTGGTGGAGGTGCAGCTAGTCTGAAGTACTTTGTAGACTGCAGGGTAGCTGGTGGAGGTGCAGCTAGTCTGAAGTACTTTGTAGACTGCAGGGTAGCTGGTGGAGGTGCAGCTAGTCTGAAGTACTTTGTAGACTGCAGGGTAGCTGGTGGAGGTGCAGCTAGTCTGAAGTACTTTGTAGACTGCAGGGTAGCTGGTGAAGGAGCAGCTAGTCTGAAGTACTTTGTAGGCTGCAGGGTAGCTGGTGGAGGAGCAGCTAGTCTGAAGTACTTTGTAGACTGCAGGGTAGCTGGTGGAGGTGCAGCTAGTCTGAAGTACTTTGTAGACTGCAGGGTAGCTGGTGGAGGAGCAGCTAGTCTGAAGTACTTTGTAGACTGCAGGGTAGCTGGTGGAGGTGCAGCTAGTCTGAAGTACTTTGTAGACTGCAGGGTAGCTGGTGGAGGTGCAGCTAGTCTGAAGTACTTTGTAGACTGCAGGGTAGCTGGTGAAGGAGCAGCTAGTCTGAAGTACTTTGTAGACTGCAGGGTAGCTGGTGGAGGTGCAGCTAGTCTGAAGTACTTTGTAGACTGCAGGGTAGCTGATGAAGGTGCAGCTAGTCTGAAGTACTTTGTAGACTGCAGGGTAGCTGGTGGAGGAGCAGCTAGTCTGAAGTACTTTGTAGACTGCAGGGTAGCTGGTGGAGGTGCAGCTAGTCTGAAGTACTTTGTAGACTGCAGGGTAGCTGGTGGAGGTGCAGCTAGTCTGAAGTACTTTGTAGACTGCAGGGTAGCTGGTGGAGGTGCAGCTAGTCTGAAGTACTTTGTAGACTGCAGGGTAGCTGGTGGAGGTGCAGCTAGTCTGAAGTACTTTGTAGACTGCAGGGTAGCTGGTGGAGGTGCAGCTAGTCTGAAGTACTTTGTAGACTGCAGGGTAGCTGGTGGAGGTGCAGCTAGTCTGAAGTACTTTGTAGACTGCAGGGTAGCTGGTGGAGGTGCAGCTAGTCTGAAGTACTTTGTAGACTGCAGGGTAGCTGGTGGAGGTGCAGCTAGTCTGAAGTACTTTGTAGACTGCAGGGTAGCTGGTGGAGGTGCAGCTAGTCTGAAGTACTTTGTAGACTGCAGGGTAGCTGGTGGATTCACTCCAGGTGGAACTAAAGTCTGATTCAACACTTGATTAGATTTCACATCCTTCATCCAGATCTGTGAAGTAAACAGTTTTTACATTGTAAAAAAAAATCATAAAAAAACGGTCAAAGTACATTAAATTCAAGTAAAATACTTTAACTGAAATAAAGGGCAAAAGCAATTCATCTGGCTACGTTAGCTAGCTGTTTATATTTGCACTTCCAGGATATTTGCACCTCCTGGAAAATGGCGTATTTATATATATATATATATGGCGCGTGTTGCATTGTGGGTAGCTCGTGACGTCACTGTGTGTGAAAGAATTGATTGAACTCACACCACCACCGTCTCTATTAGATGATGGTCTAAAAGCACTCGTTGTTTGTGACCGTCTTCTACGTTATGCTGGCAAGGCTGGGGCAGCGCGAGGTGCGTGCATCACCCGATGCGCCACAGTTCCCTACTTGCTGGAGGAACTGGTGGCGGTCCGGGGTGCATACATAAAAGTATAGGCTAATTGATCACGGGTGGGCAGTGGCAAGCAAGTGTAGAACAAAGCTGTGTTTCATCGTTGTGATGAACTCGATGGCTGGTTATGTAGATAGATAGATCTTTAATTTTGTCATTGTACAGGTACAACGAAATTACAATAAACTCAAGGTGCCAACACGCAACAACAAGACACTATAAAAACAAAAAGGACGACAGTTAACTGTGCTGTTGTTGGAGAGAAAGGGTAGCGCAAACAAGTCTATGTTCTCCTGGTCGGGGGAGCACAGCGCCACTAGAATAGAGTAGTGGTGTCGCAAGAGGATAGGCTAGTTATCGCTTTTGGACGGTCTTCAGGTCTAGGACTTGTATACAAGGGTGGACGCGCGAGTCAAGGGAAAGTCACTTTGGAGCCTGAGACCTGAAAACAGGCTTGGGGTCTAACAGGTTAAATGATCGTGAGGATGATGATTACAAATCGTTTGTTTGAGCCGGGCTGATGACAAAACAAAGCGATGGTTTTGTAGTTGTAGACTTGTTAAAGGCTTCCTTTAGATCGTGAGAACATGATGGTACTTTCTGTAGGTCAGGGTAGTCCGGGTGATGATGATCCTGTTGGTGCTTTAACAGAGCGTGGATGTGTACACCTGTTAATGCAATCCTCTCCCCACTCCTTCATTGTTCCTGAGTGCCAGTCAATGTGTGGGTTGTGGATCTTTAGCCACGGAAAACCCAGAATAATCTGAGGCTGAGCAGATTCAAAAATGTGAAACTGCTTGGTCCTTCCCAACTGCATGGGTTCATCTGCAACAGACGGAGGTGCTGTCCTCCAACGGGCCGAATCCGCTGGCTGGAAAACCTCCTCTGGTGGAACGGCTCGCTGAGAAAAGCCCTGGAAACTGGGATGTCTGTCACGGTTGCGTTGACGTTCTCTCTCTCTTTCTCGAAGTCGGTTCGATCTGGATGGAAACGGCGATGAGAGACTCCAGGTCCCATGGTACCTCCAGGGGAGCCAGCTGGTCCTTGATTGGATCTGACAGCCCCGTCAGAAAAGCGTCGCGAAGAGCCAGAACATTCCGCCTGCTATCCGCTGCTGCCGTACGAAACACGATAGCATAATCCACTACCTGGCGATTATGCTGGCGCATTTGAAGTAGCCTTCGGCTAGCTTCTGTAGTGGTAAAAAAATATAGACTCATAGTGTCTATAAAGTCGGTTAATGAGTAACATAGCTCAGTGTCTCTGGACCATTCTGCAGTAGCCCAGGCTGCAGCTCACATCACTCACAACGTGAGGACAGAAACTTACGACAGAGTTTCAGGAGTGTAATTTAAGCAAGTGACAAGATTAGCAATCGTGGATGAGCAGAGTTCTGGCATGAGGGCGGAAGACGAACTGACAACAAACAGAGGGAAACAGGGGAATATAAACAGGAGATAACTGGGCACAGGTGAAAACAATCAGGGGCGGGGCTGATGAGCGCGGGAGAATACATTAGGAAAGGCAGTCAAGGAACCTGAAATGAGACGTGACAAATGAGTGACAAGACAAAACAGGAAGTGAAAGACAATACGAGAATAACAACATGAAATATGACTAACACTTTTTGTATTTCTGAAAGTGCAAAAATACTGTAAATATTATATAGTACATTTACTTTAAAAAAATGAAACAAATGTTATTTGTTGTTATTGTCAAAATACTTAAAATAATGTTTTGGGTTGAGTTAATATCTGTAATTTTACATAATTTTGCAAGTTATTTAAAAAAACATGATAATTACTATAAAAGTGTACAGTTATTTCCTGTAAAATTAGGATCTTTTTTTGCAGTGTATTAAATATATGTAGTGGAGTAGAATTACAAGTACCTCAAAGTTGTTCTTATGGAAAGTACTTGAATACATGTACTTAGTTACCTCCCACCTCCTCCTGTTTGTGCTCAGATGGACGTGAGAGAATTGGAGACAGAGTGGAGGTCGGTGCTGAGCTCCATCCTGGACGAGCTGACGGGGAACCAATTTCGGAAACTTGTGTCCAACCTGGAGGAGATCCCTCAGGGGAGGAGGGAGGGGCGGTTGCCGGACGAGATAACCAGCCTCATCATCCAGTACTACGGCACCGAGGAATCCATCGAACTCATCGACGACCTGATGGAGAAGCTGCCCAGGAAGGACGCCGTCGTGCAGCAGCCGCTCAAAGAAATGAAGGACGAGCTGAAGAAATTCCAGGAGCAAAACCAAGGTCAGAAATAAAAATAAAAATAAATACATGTAGAAATAAATCCTGGTCTGCTCAGCGGGGGGCGTGTCCTTCTCGAAACGTTTTAAATTAAATTATTCTCTATTTAAATAACTTATAAGACAGAAAACAGAACCAGAGCAGACCCTGGAACACACTGTTAAACAAACATTGCATTTTGTATTTGATATATATGAAACACGTAACGCTTCCGTTCACATATCAGTACACGTTTCCATACACTTTTCCGGACATGTTTCCGGACGCATTTTCCGTACACGTTACGCTTCTGTACCAGTTTCCGTACCGGATTCCGTACACGTTTTCTAAACATGTTTCAGTACACATTTTCGTATAGGTTTCCGCAGCGTAAACCCACGACAGAGAAAGACTTTGAGCTCCATCCTGTTTCAGAAATAGTCCTTGATGTGGTTTGGAACGTAATATGGAGTTTCATCACGGCAGCGTTTAGCTGAGTTTCTGCTGAGAGACAGCCTTCTCTTCACAGAGATCACTGCTTGAATGCGGACGCTCCAAAGGGGCGTGGCCAGCAGCAGCTCCAAGGGGGCGTGGTCATCGGCAGCTCCAAGGGGGCGTGGCCATCGGCAGCTCCAAGGGAGCGTGGTCACCTGCAGCTCAAAGGGGGCGTGGCCACCAGCAGCTCCAAAGGGGCGTGGCCAGCAGCAGCTCGGTTACATTTAAAGGGCCAGAATCATCAATAGAGGGGGATGAGGCTGGAATGATCTGTTTGGTCTTTGAGCAAAACACTTCAGAGACATGTTTTGTATAGATATGGCCCTATAATATGTGACTTGCTCTATCGAAATCAGTCGCATTGACCCGAAGACACATTTTGAGTTGTATACACTGTTGGAATGAGGAGATTCCTAGCTTTCTAATGATATCATGATTGTTTTTGTACTCCAAATATTATACAATGACTGTCACCGAGTCCTCATGTTGAGAAAAAGGCCTTTAAAGTTTCCTCTTCTCTGGAATCCATCGATCTGATTGGTTATTAGCAAATTATCAAAGTAGTACAGAGGGAAAATATTTTCGTTTGGATTACTGGTCTGGGGGAAACTCGCGAGTGTGTGTGTGTGTGTGTATACGTGTGTGTGTTTGTGTATTTTTGCGTTTGTGTGTATTGTGTTTGTTTCCCGGGGAAAACTCTCACGAGAAACAGCGGCTGTTGTTTTGCCTGCTGTGACGTCACGTTGCTCCGTTCTCCGCTTGTCATCATGCCGAAGCTTCAAAGCTGTATTTATCATCTGAATTTGCCGAAACACGTTTAATATTCTGAAAGACTTTGTTTATTTGAAATCAGATGAAAACAAACTGTAACGAACTCTGCCGTGTTATCTATGATTACTATACGCCTAACCCCTCGATTCCACCGGGTCCGGCTGCGCCGCGGTTTTGGTCCGGTCTCCTCCGGCATCATACCCTACCGGGTTTCAGAAGCATTTCAGAAGCGGAGCGTCTTGCCAGCTCGCAGATTTGTTGATTTGAGCATATTTCCTGGACAGGCTACTTTGCACAGACAAAGTTAATAACAATTGTAATATCCCAGTTATAAACGACATGAATCAAAGATGTGTTGCTGTATTTTAGTGGTAAAATCATCATAATTATTATATATATATAATTTACACAGTGTCTGTAAACCGGAGGAGAACGCTGGCATTTCTCCTCCTACTTGAACGACTACGGAGGGACAGGGTCTGCAAAATGAGTTTGTGTGCGTATATATATACTATATATGCTCTGAACGTTCCACTTCCTGCCTATGTTATGGCTGCGCCGCGACAAAAATAGGATTCATCCTAATTTTAGTGCAGCCCAGCGCTGAGCCGCTTCTGGGCCGTAACGCACCTGAGTCAGACCAAGAAGAAGAAACCTGCAACTGGGAAACACACACACACACACAGTAAATACATTATTTATCATATTTAAAATGTTCGGTGCGTTGAACTTTTTAAAATGTATTTGTTTAGCCATGACGAGCAAACAAACTATGGGATCAGTTTTGTTTCATAAAGATAAAGGATCACTTTCTCAGAATCAAGCAAAACTAAGAGTTTCAGAGAAAATAGGGGGTATGTGGTCTAATGGATAGTGAGGTGGGCTGAAGATCGCAAGGTTGTGAGTTCAAATCCCACCAGGAACACCTAGTGTGCCCTTGAGTAAGGCACTTAGCCCTTAGTTACTCCTTACCTAATCGGTAATTGTAAGTCGATTTAGATAAAAGCGTCAGCTAAATGTAATGTAATGTACACACCAACACTACACCAGGAAAAAATATGCTACGTCATCGAGTCCCGCCAAAGGACTGTGCTGTCCAGGATCTTTGGAATTCTACCGAGGCCGGCGTCCTTTATCGCAGGAAATGTCGATGATGCACCAGTGTATCCTCCGCGGTTTTAAAAATCCCCACAATACTTTGCGAATGGAACAATTTCCAAAATCTTTGGTGGAAAATGTAAGGCGGGGCCTCTCTTATGACGCGCACTTGCACACTTGCTAGCCTGTTCCATTCTTCGTTCTCCGAATGCCAGGAAGGATTCTTGCCTAGCCTCTGATGGACCTGACTCAGAAGACATGTCCCACCAAGGAAGCGTCCTCGACATTGAGAAACACCCCTGGTCTCCCTGCTGTGTGCGTCACTCTTTAGTGTCCCTGGTCTCCAAGCAGACCTTTCAGTCAGAGACGTCCTTCTTCTTAACAACATGAAGCCCAATGAGTACTTTAGGTGTCTCTCAACTCAGTTCACCAAAATCACCAAGGTACCTGCAGTCAGACATTTCTAATCTGTGATGACAGCTTTCCTCAAAATGTCAAATTCTGACTTTTTCCTCAAAATTCGGACTTTTTCAAAAACACCAAGCCTGAAGCTGACAGATGATACAAAGTAAAATGCCATTCAATTTAACAAAGATCATGATCTTTACTCCCATTAATTTAATTAATAATTTCCCTTTATTTAAATGTATTTATTTTATATAAGACACACTTTTATAATATGTTAATAAGGAAGGTTTATTTTGGGCCAAACCATTCTTCACTGGAGGGGGGGGATTGACTGGATGTCATGAGGGATTAACAATGAACGTTTGGAGAATTTAACCCCACCACCCCTCTCCCGTATATATTTGTACTATTCCAAATCAACAGGGCAGCAAATCAAGATTTCTGTTGGTACGATCCAAACCGGTTCAGACTTCCTCTTTATAAATCTAATAAAAAATATAAGTGTGAAAACCCGGGCTGAGGTTGAAGGAAGAGAAGCAGTAATCACACTCAGTTTGTTCAGGAAATCTATCTATGAGTAACATGTAATTATACATTTACTTAAGGGTTACTTAAGGGTTACTTGAATGGTAATGTAAGGGTTACTTTAATGGTTACTATAGCCTGCAGCGAGGGCAAAAGTCCATTATTCCAGCTCTCTGCTGACTCGGAAAGCATCCCTCAAATATGGAAGAAAGCTGTCATCATACCAGTTGCAAATAAACCATGCCCACATGACAACGACTTCAGAACTTGTTGGAACTGTAGTCCTAAACGATAGCTGGGGATTCTGGGTAGTGTAGTGTTTTCGGCCATCCTAAACTCAGAAATGTTGACAATCGCAATGATGCTCGAAATGTCCCTTATAGGCCTACGTCTGTTTCCGGTTATTTTTATTTTGAAATTCAGTTCCTGACGGACACCAAAAAAGCCCGAGATTATGGAATTAAACCAATAAATAAAAGCAAGGATAATTGTGTGTTATTGGTGAGTAAATAACAGTGTGTTATTTTGAAAAGAATAACAAATTAGAAGGAATTTAAAAATACAGATGTCAGTATCCTGAGGCTCTGAGCCCCATTTATTTTCCTCACAGCAACAAAAGTCCGAAATTATACGATTTAAAATAAAAGCAATAACTGTGGCTTGATAGTGAGTCAGAACATGTTTTTATGAACCACACAGCTTCCGGTCTTCCACGACCCGACCGGAGAAAAAGACGTGCTGCAGCCTGCAGGCACGAAACACGTTACCAGTAGAAATACATTGCTTTTAAAATCATCCTGTGCAACACGAAAAAAAGGGGCAAATCGTGATGGTGAACACGAATCAATAGATTAAAAATCGTGATGGTGAACACGAAATGCCGTGAGACTGGGTTGGGCTATGATACAGGAGACAACAAGACATGTTGAAAAAAACAAGTTAATGATTATAATTATAAGTATGCAGTATCATAACTACATCTTTGATGTTTATAACGAACCAAATCGTTTGAAAATGGGTTGAAAACTGAGCAATCTACGGTTATTTCAATAGAGCACCAGAGACATAATGTTATGAATGAGCGAGCTGCCTGTGGCAAGATGGCCGCCACGTGGCAACGTCGGTCTCCATTGGCCAGCAGCGCGGCCAATGCGGGTCAGCGGGTCATCTAGTGTTTATATTAGGGCTGTCAGTCGATTAAAATAGTTAATCGCGATTAATCGCAAATTAATCGCACAATTTTATCTGTTCTAAATGAACCTTAGAGGAATATTTTTCAAGTTTTTAATACTCTTATCAACATATGAGCAGACACATACGCTTTACGCTAATGTTTATTATCATTTGAACAATGACAAATATTCTCATGAATATTAAACACAACAACCTGGAACCTCTCATTCAATAATACAAATGGTGTGTGTGTGTGTGTGTGTGTGTGTGTGTGTGTGTGTGTGTGTGTGTGTGTGTGTGTGTGTGTGTGTGTGTGTGTGTGTGTGTGTGTGTGTGTGTGTGTGTGTGTGTGTGTGTGTGTGTGTGTGTGTGTGTGTGTGTGTGCGTGGGATCGTTGGAGCTATGTGCAACTCGAGGCATATGCTCGAACGGGAGCTGCCTGGACGCTGCAATCATGTTGCTGAGTGTGCTGACTTCTCCTCCAACGTCCCGCTGTCTGCTTCCTGCATCAAGTCAAGTGCTCGGCGCAGTTGTGGCGAAATGTCGCTCCTCTGTTTTCATTTAAACAGCTCCTTGTATCCGTTAGCGCAGCTAGCTAGCACCAGATGCTAACAACAACAATGCACGTAAGGTCTCTCCCTCGCTCGCTCGGGCCACACACACACACACACACACACACACACACACACACACCCTCCCGGTCCTCCCGATGGCCAGTCGGTGCCTGCCAGTGAGCGTGGAAGTGTGGTCTGCCACAAGCGGGCAGCAGGAGCGGGGCTGTCAGCAGCATCAGCTTGTAGATGGTATTTTAAACTCGATGCTCTGAAACTACGGGGCGGCCGAGGGAAAAATATACACATGCGTTAATCGCGTTAAAATAATTAGTGGCGTTCATTTTTTTTATTATTAACGCGTTAACTTGACAGCCCTAGTTTATATATATCTATGGCTACAATGGGTGATCTCTTTGGTATTTTAAGCAAAACACTTCACAGACATGTTTTGTATCGGTATGGCCCTACAATACATGTTTCAATATAGCATGATAGGTCCCCTTTAAAATAAATATCAAAGAAAACTTGTTTTGGTTTCTATATTTATTTGAAAATGTATTTGTTATTAAAGGTTTTGTATTTTTTGTATTCTTTTAAACATTAAAACAAAAAACTTTTATATTATATGTAAATTTGGTTAACTGTTTTTTTGGGGGTCGAATATTCGAATCTAAATTTGCTTTCAAATTACCATTCCTATTTCTAACGCCAGTCTAACTCTGTCCTCCAGGGGGTAAGCGTGTTCCGCTACACGAGGACGAGGGAGAAGAGGAGGACGAGGATGACGAGGAGGACGAGGATGACGAGGAGGACGAGGAGGACGAGGAGGACGAGGACGAGGAGGACTAGGAGGAGGAGGGAGAAGAGGAGCCACCTCTATACATCAGCCATCAGCTAGTGTAGCCCTCTTCTAATCCATATCCATATTAATGGCAATAACCGTATTTTTCATATAGAGTGTATGAGAGCTTCTGGTTTTGGGCATGCTGGCTGCGCATCACTCTCATTCACCAATAGGTAATGTTTAGATGGATTTAGGAACTTCCCCTTGATTCTATTGGCTCTAACGGTTCAAAAGAGATGTCAATCACCAAAATCGACCAATGGGTTCCAGAGATAAGGAAACTCCACCCAAATGACCCCAGAAGTGTTTTCTTTTGCTAAATCTCTCTAAAGAGGTCAAAGGTCACTTGTTTTTGCATCAATCTTGATACAGGGTACTTAGTGTATGTTGTAGTTTGGATTCCTACATCTTTTAGTCTACTACCCATCATCCAAGGTTAGTTTTCACTATAAGTCATGTTTTTTATTTGGACGGACACAATAATTTACATTTATATGTTTTTACTATGTTCAATCTGAATTTAATTTAAAATAAAAACATCTATATTGATTCTGACTCTTCTGCATCACAGGTTCATCGTTACTTTGAGAACAAAGATTATTAATTTAACCCTTTCAGAAGATATGGTCATTTGTTCTGGGAAAGTCATGTTCGAGCCTGAGACCTGAAAACAGGCTCGGGCTGAACAGGTTAAAGGGAGTTTTCGGAGCAGATGGAAAGACACAGAAAGACAGAAGCACAATAACAAGTATATGTTGGTGTTTTTTTGTAAATAACCGTCGGTGTCAAGAGGAAGCGAAGTCCCTCCCGTGAGAAAACTCAAAATCCATTGTCCACAATCCGACACTAGAGGTGGTCTTAACGCACCGGCACCAATACAGTACCTGGTTTCAAACACTTTAGCGGTCATACTGTGGAATGAGTTCACACTGAAACGAGTTCTTCATTCAACATTTCGCGGGCAATTACATATAAGAAGAAGGAGAAGAAGAAGTAGTAAAATAAGTAGTAGAAGAAGAATGAAGCTGCTAACGCTAAATGCTAAAGCTAAGGCTACAATAATTGTATTGCTGCGAACGAGCACCACGCCATTGAAACATCAACTTTGAGGAGGAGGAGGGGGAGGGGCTAGTGTGAGCAGCAGGTGGAGCCAAATGTACACATCACTTTACAACTCATTCTACTATCAGTGAATTATAGTCGCCCCCTGCTGGTGATATGAGAGAATGCAGCCCTATAGGCAAAGCAAGTTCATTTATCCAGCACCTTTCAACACAAGGCAATTCAAAGTGCTTTAGAAAAATGAAAGACATTAAGAAGATGGCATTTAAAATCAGTCATTAAAAAGCAAAGATAACAAAACAAACATTAAAAGACAAAATACATGAATCAAAGTCACAGTGCAGTTTAAGATGTGAATAGTTCAATTAAAGGCAGCATCAAAAAGAAAAGTCTTCAGGCTGGATTTAAAAGTAGTCCGAGTTGCAGCGGACCTGCAGGTTTCTGGGAGTTAGTTCTAGATGTTTGGAGCATCATAACTGAACTTCTCCAGGTTTAGTTCTGACTCTGGGGACAGAGAGCAGACCTGAAGACCTGAGAGTTCTGGTTCTGGGGACACAGAGTAGACCTGAAGACCTGAGAGTTCTGGTTCTGGGGACACAGAGCAGACCTGAAGACCTGAGAGTTCTGGTTCTGGGGACACAGAGCAGACCTGAAGACCTGAGAGTTCTGGTTCTGGGGACAGAGAGCAGACCTGAAGACCTGAGAGTTCTGGTTCTAGGGACAGAGAGCAGACCTGAAGACCTGAGAGTTCTGGTTCTGGGGACAGAGAGCAGACCTGAAGACCTGAGAGTTCTGGTTCTGGGGACAGAGAGCAGACCTGAAGACCTGAGAGTTCTGGTTCTGGGGACAGAGAGTAGACCTGAAGACCTGAGAGTTCTGGTTCTGGGGACACGGAGTAGACCTGAAGACCTGAGAGTTCTGGTTCTGGGGACAGAGAGCAGACCTGAAGACCTGAGAGTTCTGGTTCTGGGGACAGAGAGCAGACCTGAAGACCTGAGAGTTCTGGTTCTAGGGACAGAGAGCAGACCTGAAGACCTGAGAGTTCTGGTTCTGGGGACACAGAGCAGACCTGAAGACCTGAGAGTTCTGGTTCTAGGGACAGAGAGCAGACCTGAAGACCTGAGAGTTCTGGTTCTGGGGACAGAGAGCAGACCTGAAGACCTGAGAGTTCTGGTTCTGGGGACACAGAGCAGACCTGAAGACTGAGAGTTCTGGTTCTGGGGACAGAGAGCAGACCTGAAGACCTGAGAGTTCTGGTTCTGGGGACAGAGAGCAGACCTGAAGACCTGAGAGTTCTGGTTCTGGGGACAGAGAGCAGACCTGAAGACCTGAGAGTTCTGGTTCTGGGGACACAGAGTAGACCTGAAGACCTGAGAGTTCTGGTTCTGGGGACACAGAGCAGACCTGAAGACCTGAGAGTTCTGGTTCTGGGGACAGAGAGCAGACCTGAAGACCTGAGAGTTCTGGTTCTGGGGACAGAGAGCAGACCTGAAGACCTGAGAGTTCTGGTTCTAGGGACAGAGAGCAGACCTGAAGACCTGAGAGTTCTGGTTCTGGGGACAGAGAGCAGACCTGAAGACTGAGAGTTCTGGTTCTGGGGACAGAGAGCAGACCTGAAGACCTGAGAGTTCTGGTTCTGGGGACAGAGAGAGACCTGAAGACCTGAGAGTCTGGTTCTGGGGACAGAGTAGACCTGAAGACCTGAGAGTTCTGGTTCTGGGGACAGAGAGCAGACCTGAAGACCTGAGAGTTCTGGTTCTGGGGACAGAGAGCAGACCTGAAGACCTGAGAGTTCTGGTTCTGGGACAGAGAGCAGACCTGAAGACCTGAGAGTTCTGGTTCTGGGGACAGAGAGCAGACCTGAAGACCTGAGAGTTCTGGTTCTGGGGACAGAGAGCAGACCTGAAGACCTGAGAGTTCTGGTTCTGGGGACAGAGAGCAGACCTGAAGACCTGAGAGTTCTGGTTCTGGGGACACAGAGCAGACCTGAAGACCTGAGAGTTCTGGTTCTGGGGACACAGAGCAGACCTGAAGACCTGAGAGTTCTGGTTCTGGGGACAGAGAGCAGACCTGAAGACCTGAGAGTTCTGGTTCTGGGGACAGAGAGCAGACCTGAAGACCTGAGAGTTCTGGTTCTGGGGACACAGAGTAGACCTGAAGACCTGAGAGTTCTGGTTCTGGGGACACAGAGCAGACCTGAATACCTGAGAGTTCTGGTTCTAGGGACAGAGAGCAGACCTGAAGACCTGAGAGTTCTGGTTCTGGGGACACAGAGCAGACCTGAAGACCTGAGAGTTCTGGTTCTAGGGACAGAGAGCAGACCTGAAGACCTGAGAGTTCTGGTTCTGGGGACAGAGAGCAGACCTGAAGACCTGAGAGTTCTGGTTCTGGGGACAGAGAGCAGACCTGAAGACCTGAGAGTTCTGATGCTGGGGACAGAGAGTAGAGTAGAGTAGCTTTATAAACCAGCAGCAGTATTTAGAAATCTATTCTTTGACACAGGAAGCCGGTGTAAAGACTATGGCACACAAATGGAAACAAAATGTTCTCTCTGGTGCAGTAAGAAATATATATTCATATTTTATTATATATACTTCTAACATTCTTAACAGTATTCAGTGGCACAAGATCATCTGCCAATACAAGCTCTTTTGTTCATGTTCAACCCATAATAATATATACAATTAGAGATATTTTTGTCTTGTTATTATTAGCAGAGAAAATGTAATGTTTGTACAACTATGTCACGATTCTTGTGTTGTGTCACGTTTTTAGTTTTGTGTGTCTGGTCGTGGGTGTTTTTCTGTTATCCTTGTCATGTTTTCCTCCCTGTGTTTTCCTGTCTGTCGTTAGTTTCCCTGGGCTGCGTTCCAATAGTCCGTTCAGCTGAGGAACCTTCCTGACGGAGTGAACTGACCCGGAAGTCCCTCAGTGGCAGCCATGATAAGAGCTGGTTCTCTAGATGAAAGGAAAGGAGGTTTCAAGCTTCCTTTATAGCCTCCTTTATCTTAGGAACCACTGGACCTCCCTCACCGAGAGGAGAGGAGAACATGCTGCCCCACAATGCATTGCAGCCGCAGCATGTGCCGTCACTCAACAGGCGGCCGTTCACGGAAACAACCGATTATGACGGAGGAATGATATCATGAAAGTTACGGTGCTTATTAAGCATTTTTAAAACGTAGGTGGTGAGTTACAAAGTGCTTTGTTCTGAACGTTCATCAGTATTATAATCAAGAGAGAAATATGAACGTTAGTTTTCACTGAAATGATCAAATGAAGTCTCTCAGTCTTTACTGAGCTGTGTGGGGTTTGTTCAGCTTCTAAAGATGTCTGAATGGTGATACACACAGAGACAGATGTTCAGGACTAACGTTTATAATAAATACATCTGTATTGATTTTAAGATCTTTAGTTCATCAATCATACGTATTGGATCATGTGTATTAATGTGGACCGGAGGGAGAGGGAGACGAGCAGAAGTTTCACTTTCTTCTTTATTTCAGTTCCAGCTTTGGTCCTGAAGAATATGTTTCTCTGCATCCATGTTGTAGTCCGCTGTATAGAAAACTGTAGTTTCCATGGTTACCCCACAGCAGCAGACGCACATTCAGGACGTCTGCCGGCGCATCAGAAACACGTCGGATAGTGAAGTGCAGTCGATTCTCTAAAGTACCGCAGTCTCTTCTCCTAAGTCCTTTTGAATTCTCCTATCCACTATCCCTTAACCCGTGACCTTTCACTCAGAGGTCAAGGAATAGACGATAGGGTTAGAACTTAGGAGTTGATCTTTGGATTATCGGAACGCAACCCAGGAGAACACGCCGTCCACCGCGGAGAATAAACAGAAGGGCAACCATGACAACCATGCTCCGGGTCTTCTTCGCTGCTTTTGGTGTATTTTGTGGCGGCAGCAGCAGCGCCACTTGCAGGCCTGGCATATGTACTACAGCGTTTCCAGCATTTCCAGCGGTCCGGTGTGAACGGACGCGTTAATGAATCGAATGCGTGTGAACGGAAGACTTGTTTGCGTTTTCCTGTCTGCGTCCTCGTGGGGCCGGGGTCTCAGCCAAACGATATCCGGTCACAGAGATCTGATATTTCAAAGTGAGGTCAACACATATCGACCCTAAATATAGTCTATATTAAGAACGAGGAAAGTCTTAACATATATATCGGTTTTTGTAAACATATGACAAACGTGTGAGGGCGATGCCGTCAGAGCATCGTCCTCTGTGCCGGGCCTAGCCCCGGACAGCCCGGCCCAATTTAGCCCCTGGTCTTTGTGAGGGAGCTCCTATATGGTCCTATATTTGATACTATCGACCATGATATCCTATTGCAAAGACTAGAGCACTTAGTTGGCATACAGGGAACTGCTTTAGGCTGGTTTAGGTCCTATCTATCTGAACGCTCTCAGTTTGTACGTGTCAACGATGAATCTTCCACGCAAACCAAAGTTAGCCATGGAGTGCCACAGGGCTCAGTGCTCGGACCTATTTTGTTCACATTATATATGCTTCCGTTAGGCAATATTATAAGGAATCATTCTGTAAACTTTCATTGTTATGCGGATGATACTCAACTATATTTATCAATCAAGCCTGATGAAAT
The DNA here is from genome assembly GCA_036324585.1 of Champsocephalus esox. Taxonomy (NCBI): domain Eukaryota; kingdom Metazoa; phylum Chordata; class Actinopteri; order Perciformes; family Channichthyidae; genus Champsocephalus; species Champsocephalus esox. The sequence continues at coordinate 1,050,008 of CM070486.1, forward strand.
TAATCATCTAAATAAAATTCAAGACTGCCTTAAGGACTTAAAAACGTGGATGACCTTAAACTTTTTGATGTTAAACACGACCAAAACTGAAGTTATTGTACTTGGCCCGAAGAATCTACGAAACAAATGATCTAAAGATATACTAACTATGGATGGCATTAATTTGGCCTCCAGTGAGACTGTAAGGAATCTTGGTGTTATATTTGATCAGGATTTATCCTTTAACGCCCACATAAAATCAATTTCAAGGACCGCCTACTTCCATCTACGTAACATTGCAAAAATCAGGCATATCTTCCTCAAAGCGATGCAGAGACACTAGTCCATGCATTTGTTACTTCTAGGCTGGATTATTGTAACTCTTTACTATCAGGGAGTACCAAAA
>CM070486.1:1055392-1126173 GCA_036324585.1 Champsocephalus esox
CAAACGTTTAAAATAATTCTGTAACGTATTTCGTAGCAGTACGAAATGAAACGGGATCAGAAGAAGTCGCTGGTTGCAGACGCAAAATAACTTATAAGACAGAAAACAGAACCAGAGCAGACCCTGGAAACGCTTCCGCTCACATATCAGTACACGTTTTCCAAAATGTTTCAGTACACGTTTTGTACACGTTTCCGTGGACGTAAACCCGCGAGAGACAAAGTGTTTCAGAACTGTTACAGGATGTGTATTTTGTAAACTGTGTAACTTTTTATTATAACTACTTTGTTTGCTTCGAGGTAGCATCAAGCTGCCGTTGTCTCTTTCTGCCGTATGTACATTTCCCCTCTGTGGGACGAACACAGGTATTCTGATTCTGATCACCAAAACAGGCCATGAGCCCAAATGTAAGAGAGTTGTACACACTAACAGGACACGACTAAATAATACAAAACAAAAATAATAATTGTGATTTGTGTGTTTGTCCAGGAAGGCGAGATGAGGACGACATGAGGTGATCAGATTACTCCGCACCAACAAGACAACGCTCACCTGCAGGTGCAGTTTGAGGGACGTCTGCGGAACCTTTACGGAACAACTCAAGTCCTCGAGTCACGTAGAGGTTTCAATCCTCTCCAATTCATGTTTCACTAATAAAGAGATTCTAAAAGCTGAGTTTTAATCCTGTGCTTCAATAAGTTGGTCCTTTTATTTGTATTGGTGGATAAAACTATGGATGTTCTCTCAGCAGTTTCAAATAGAGAGTAAAAAGGGAATTATGGCCCTTTCTCATTTTTGAGATTCTCCTCGCTGCCTAGCAACTGGAGACAATAACTCCAGAGAGATCCAGAGATATCATCACAATGATCAGGAAACGTGCGCACTCGGGATGTTAAGATTCACAGATCGCGAGTGCTCCGGGTGAAAGAGGGCACATCAGTTTGGGTCGAACTCGCGATGCATCGATTGTAGCGTCTTTGCATCGGTAAAAAAAGTATTCATTCATGTAATATCCTCTCATCCTGTCAGCACTCAGCAGAGACGATCTTTGATCTTTGCTTCGCCACTACGGAGGAGCCGCGTCACAGTTATCAACAAACATGGAAGTCCACTCTGACTTTTCCTCAAAATCCTGACTTTTTCCTCAAAATCCTGACTTTTTCCTCAAAATCCTGACTTTCCTCAAAATCCTGACTTTTTCTCAAAATCCTGACTTTTTCCTCAAAATCCTGACTTTTTCCTCAAAATCCTGACTTTTTCCTCAAAATCCTGACTTTTTCCTCAAAATCCTGACTTTTTTCTCAAAATCCTGACTTTTTCCTCAAAATCCTGACTTTTTCCTCAAAATCCTGACTTTTTCCTCAAAATCCTGACTTTTTCCTCAAAATCCTGACTTTTTCTCAAAATCCTGACTTTTTCCTCAAAATCCTGACTTTTTTCTCAAAATCCTGACTTTTTCCTCAAAATCCTCACTTTTTCCTCAAAATCCTGACTTTTTCTCAAAATCCTGACTTTTTCTCAAAATCCTGACTTTTTCCCTCAAAATTCAGACTTTTACCTCAAAATCTCCAAATTCTGACTTTTTCCCAAAATCTCAAATTCCGACTAATTCCTCAATATCCAAATTCTGACTTTTTTCTCAAAATCTCAAAATCCTGACATTTTCTCAAAATCTGACTTTTCCTCAAAATCAAATTCTCCAAATTCTGAATTCTTCTCAAAATCTCAAAATCCTGACTTTTTCTCAAAATCCTGACTTTTTTCTCAAAATCCTGACTTTTTACTCAAAATCCTGACTTTTTCCTCAAAATCCTGACTTTTTCCTCAAAATCCTGACTTTTTCTCAAAATCCTCACTTTTTCCTCAAAATGTTGATTTTATTCCTCAAAATCTCAAAACTGGGCTTTTTATTTGTGAACATGTTATTAAAACAGGAACCTTGGTGCCCATCGGGCTGGCCTGCATAAACGTGTATGCAGCCCTAACAACAGCCTCTGATCATCAACAGACTGATATTCACAGTGAACACAATGAACCTTACAATTCACAAATATCCAAAGACAGAGACATTGAGTAAGTAATATTATGTTGTAGATAAAGCGCCTGAATCAAGTTTCTAGCCGACACAGCAGTTTAGTGTGGCTTAAATGTGGTGTTTGTTAAACTCCTGAGTGACGCCACATCACTCACTCAGGGTGCAAATATTTGGTCAGATTCTTCAAAACAGCTGGTCATGAGCTTTATTGTTACATTCTACATGTATATATTCGGTTTAATATTCCATCCCTCACATACTTATGTATATATACTAACTTGCTTTACATTTAGTTATCGTTCATTTGTAAATTCAACAGGTATATTTTCTACTTTTTGGTTTATTTCGAGTCTTTTTAATTTGTATCGTAATGCCATGTCTTTGACGCTGCTGCCACACACACATTTACCGAATGGGCATCAATAAAGTACTTCTCGTCTTGTCTTATGTATCTGTTGGGTGCACAGCTCCCATAATGTTCTGAGGGATGTAAACAGGAAGTACAATGTTGTTAAGTTTGCATTGTATCCATGGACGTAAGATAAGATAAGATGTACTCTATTAATCTCAATTTGGGGAAAACGTGTTGTTGCATAAACCAAACCGGGCATTGCACATCGTAAACATGAACAGAGTAGACAGGGGGGGCAGACCTGATCGCTTGAGACTGAGGGAAATCAAGACATGATGATTGTCAGGAAAGTTATGAAGCACTAATGTTTTTTTATAAATAATTTCCAACCAGATTAATGGATGTTGTTACGCTACGGATACGAGAGATCGAACAACACTTGTGTGAACTACGGCAAACGTTAAAACATGTTTGTTGTTTGTTCAGATTTGATTGCACTTTGTATACTAATTATAACAAGCGAGCACTAAGCGTTTTTACTGAAAGAGCCTGTGACACGAGGTTCCCCCATCATCCAAACGCATCACTTTGAGTAAATATTGCCCCTTGAAACCGTTACTGAACTGATTTTGGATATTTGTACTTTGATAACCATTAATCTCAATGTTGACCATTTTCTGGATCTTCTCTGGGTTCTTCAAGTCCCACCAAACGATGTGTGACGTCATTGCGGGCACAGCGCTCCAGCTGCACCGTCCAGGATCCCAGCTTCTGCATGTAAACGCACGATGGCGCACACAGCAGCAAGCGATGACAGCGATGGCGAACATGCGAGGAAAGAGGATCCTGGAGATGAGAATGATCTGACACGCCGTTTAGTTTGGGAAACGCTGTTTGATTTGAGTCACGTTGAGAGGTTTCAATCCTCTCCAATCTCATGTTTTACTAATAAAGAGATTCTAAAAGCAGTCATTTTAATCCTGTGCTTCAATAAGTTGGTCCTTTTATTTGCAATTAGTGGATAAAACTATGGATGTTCTCTCAGCAGTTTAAAATAGATAGTAAAAAGGGAATTATGACCCTGTTATAAAACGGTGCTCTGGAGACAGAGAACTGTCACGATCTGTCTGAGTTTTGTTTTGTCTTGTCTTTGGTTTCCTGTTTTATTTTGAAAAGTCTTCACCCCCTGTCTTGCCTGTTGCTTTCTGTCTGTGATCCCTCCTGTCTGATTACCCGATTGTGTTCACCTGGTGCCCCTGTGTTTTCTCCTCCCCCCTCACCTGTCTCTTGTTTCTTTGATTAGTCTTGTGTGTATGTAAGTTCTGGTGTTTCTGTCTGTCACTGTTAGTTCCTTGTTGTATGTCTATGACTATGTTCACGGGGTAGTGTTCCGTTTGTTAGTTAAAACCTTGAAATAAAGGTATTTTCTGTTTATTCTGCATTTGGGTCCTGCCTGCTTCACTCACAAAGGACTTGTGAAAAACTCCTGTTTTCCAATAAATCTCAAGATCCAAACTTTTTCCTCAAAATCAAATTCTCCAAATTCTGAATTCTTCTCAAAATCTCAAAATCCTGACTTTTTCTCAAAATCCTGACTTTTTCTCAAAATCCTGACTTTTTCCCAAAATGTTGCATTATTTTCTCCAAATCTTCAAATTATGACTTTCTCCTCAAAATCTCAAAATCTTGACTTTTTCTCAACATTCTGACTTTTACCTCAAGATCTGAAAAGATTGTTTTTTTCTCAATTTCTCAAAATTCTGATATTTTTCTCAAAATTCTGACTTTTTCTCAAAATCTCCAAATTCTGACTAATTCCTCAATATCAGAAAATCTGGAATTTTTCCAAATTCAGAATTATTTTTTCTCCAATTCACATAAGTCTGACTTTTCCCTCAAAATTCAGACTTTTCCCTCAAAATCTCCAAATTCTGACTTTTTCCCAAAATCTCCAAATTCTGACTAATTCCTCAATATCACAAAATCTGGAATTTTTTCTCAAAATCTCAAAATCCTGACTTTTCCTCAAAATCAAATTCTCAAAATTCTGAATTTTTCTCCAAATCTAAAAATTCAGATTTTTTTTCTCCAAATCTCCAAATCCTGACATTTCCCCAAAATGTTGAATTATTTTCTCCAAAATTCTGACTTTTTCCTCAAAATTCTGACTTTAATCTCCAGATCTGAAAAGATTGTTTTTTTCTCAATTTATCAAAATTCTGGGTTTTTTCCTCAAAATTCAGATTTTTTCTCTAAATTTTAAAACTGACTTTTTCTCAAAATCCTGAAATGTTTCTCAAAATCTCCAAACTCGACATTTTTCCAAATTCAGAATTAGTTTCTCCAAATTCAGAATTTTATCTCCAATTCTCATAAGTCTGACTTTTCCCTCAAAATTCAGACTTTTCCCTCAAAATCTCCAAATTCTGACTTATTCCCAAAATCTCCAAATTCTGACTAATTCCTCAATATCACAAATTCTGGACTTTTTTCTCAAAATCTCAAAATCCTGACATTTTCTCAAAATTCTGACTTTTCCTCAAAATCAAATTCTCAAAATTCTGAATTCTTCTCCAAATCAAAAAAATGTTTCCTCAAAATTCTGACTTTAACCTCCATATCTGAAAAGATAGTTTTTTTCTCAATTTATAAAAATTCTGGGTTTTTTTCTCAAAATTTTAAAACTGACTTTTTCTCAAAATCCTGAAATGTTTCTCAAAATCTCCAAACTCGACATTTTTCCAAATTCAGAATTATTTTCTCCAAATTCAGATTTTTTTCTCAAAATCCTGACTTTTTCTCAAAATTCTGACTTTTTCTCAAAATTCTGACTTCTTCCTCAAAATTCTGACTTTTTCTCTCTCTTCTCCCCCGTACCCACATCTCTAAAGACGGGGGAACAACGGAGCTGATCCAGATTTGCTGCGTCATGACCACTTTACTAAAATGTGGGCGGGCTTTACACCCACGGGCCAATCAGAAACGTTGCTGTCAGAAACAATGAGACGTGTTCTGGAAGTATTATGGTTATGGTTATGGTTATAACATTAGCATCGCTAACACTCAGAGCTAACCTGTACTGGAGTAGTATTTTTAAATTTAGTCTTAGTCCTGTGTAAAATGTCCCTGTTAGTTTTAGTCATATTTAGTCACCTTCATTCTGTTTTTATTTAGTCAAATTTCAGTCGACTAAAAGTCTGAGCATTTTAGTCTTATTTTAGTCAAAGAAAACTAATTATTTTAGTCTATTTTTTGTCAATGAAAACTGTCTTTTTTAGTCATCGATTATATAGAACATTTCAGTCAAACTAGTCTAGCCAAAACCAATAATTTGTCATTTTAGTCAAACTTAAGATTTAGAAAATAAGATTATATCTTGTCCTTATTTGATGAAAAACACAGGTTGAATGATTAAGAAGCTTTGCAGAGAGTATCTGGTCAGGTTTGTGGTGTTTTACCAGCTGTGTTTTGGCCACATTGCTTCCCTTCTGATAAAGCAATTCATTCACTTTTTTTCTCAGCCTCATTGTAGCGAAAAAGGGCCCAGATATCCCATTGTTTCTTTCCCTCAATCAGTGGTGGCTTTAGACTTTTTCATTGTCCGTAATTTTGATGGACAGGATCGTAAAATTACCGTCATAATCCATTATTACCCGTCGGGTCTGTACACAACTCATCACTCACTCGCGCTGACGGGGGGGGGTTCGGTTAACTCGACCACTGCTCCCGAGCCCTGTTGTTGCAATTTTCCTTTCTGTTAAATAAGGTTAGTCAGCTCTGAGTCTTCCTGTGTGCCGCTGGCCCGGTGTAATTCAAATGTCCCACCGCGCGCAGCACAGACACACAGCTGCTGCCCAGCCGCGGCACCGGAAATGGAACTGCTGGGGAAAAAACTGACTATCAGAGATGTAACGTTATCTTTGATTATATTTCGTCTCCTCATTTTTCGTCAACGAAAGAAAAGAGAGATTTTGGGAACGTTTTTATTTAGTAAACTACTTTTTCGTCAACGATATTGCATGTTGATTTCATTACAGTTATTGTTTACTGACGTCGGTGCCGTCTCGTGATCGTCTCGTCTTAGTCATGGGGAAAAAAGGTTGTTGACGAACATATTTTAGTCATAGTTTTAATCAACGAAATTAACACTATGCTGGAGAGAGTATGTGTAGAAGCAGGAAATAAAAAGGAACTCAACTTTCTCCTGATTCTCCTGATGAGATCTACTCTTTTATTTTTATTTATTTTTCAAAGCTACAGACCCAGATCATCTCTTTAGTAACAGCTGGAAGAGAGGGGGGTGAGGCTCCAATGATCTGTTTGATATGTTGGGCAAAACACAGAGACATGTTTTTTATATATCTGAGACCTATAATAGATGCCTAAAAAAAGTACAATAGGAGACCATTAATGTATTGACCTCATGCTTCGCCGGCCATAGAGCGTTTCCACATACATGTTGTATAATGTCTTCTGGTTTGAGACGGATCCATATCACCAGCTTTATCAACCTTTACTTACCTTTAAGCCTTTGAATGAAATGTTAGTAAGTTATAACAGAACCTGGAGGGTAGGCGTGGAGAGCTGTGGACCATGTTGACTTACATTGCTCTGTTGACTCTAGCAGGAGTATAACACCCACACACGCACCCCCCCCACACACACACACACACAATGTGTTTTGCGCACTTATCAATCAATCAATCAATGTTTATTTATATAGCCCAATATCACAAATTTTACATTTGTCTCAGTGGTCTTCACAGTGTGTACAGAATATCAGTATGACAATACGACACCCTCTGTCCTTAGACCCTCACATCGTACAAGGAAAAACTTCCAAAGAAAACCCAGTTTAAAGGGAAAAATGGGAGAAACCTCAGGGAGAGCAACAGAGGAGGGATCCCTCTCCCAGGACGGACAGACGTGCAATAGATGCCGTGTGTAAATTGAAAAGATAATACATTTGCAACATAGGTAGTCCAAATGTTTGGAAATGCATGTGTGTATAATAGGAAGATGAATCCACGAGGATATCCATCCAGGACCGATGATCCAGGACCACAGCCACGACTCAAGATCCAGCGCTCGCGATCCAGGACACAAGACCGCAGGATCATCCATGACTCCGGATCCCAGCATATATAGACCCCAAAAAGAAAGACATTTGGGGAAGCTGGGTTAATGGAACATGAGAGTACACAGGTATAGACAGAGAGAAGGAAGAAGTAAGATGTCCCCCGACAAACTAAGCCTATATCAGCAAAACTAGGGGCTGAATCTAATCAGCCCTAACTATAAGCTTTATCAAAAAGGAAGGTCTTAAGCGCACTCTTAAAAACGGATAGGGTGTCTGCCGCCCGAACACAAACTGGAAGCTGATTCCACAAATGTGGAGCTTGATAAGAAAAGGCTCTGGCTCCCATTGTACTTTTAGAGACTCTAGGAACAACCAACAACCCTGCATTCTTGGAACGCAATGCCCTAGTAGGACAGTAGGGTATAATGAGTTCTTTAAGGTAAGATGGCGCCTGCCCATTAAGGGCTTTGTAGGCGAGAAGAAGAATTTTAAATTCTATCCTGTGTTCTATAGGGAGCCAGTGTAAGGCAGCCAGAACAGGAGTAATGTGGTCCCTTTTCCTAACTCTGGTTAGTACACGAGCCGCAGCATTTTGAATCAGCTGAAGCCACTTGACTGACTTCTTGGTACTCCCTGATAATAAAGAGTTACAATAATCCAGCCTAGAAGTAACAAATGCATGGACTAGTTTCTCTGCATCGTTTTGAGGCAAGATATGCCTGATTTTTGCAATGTTACGTAGATGGAAGTAGGCGGTCCTTGAAATTGATTTTATGTGGGCGTTAAAGGATAAATCCTGATCAAATATAACACCAAGATTCCTTACAGTCTCACTGGAGGCCAAATTAATGCCATCCATTGTTAGTATATCTTTAGATAATTTGTTTCGTAGATTCTTCGGGCCAAGTACAATAACTTCAGTTTTGGTCGTGTTTAACATCAAAAAGTTTAAGGTCATCCACGTTTTTAAGTCCTTGAGGCAGTCTTGAATTTTATTTAGATGATTAATTTCATCAGGCTTAATTGATAAATATAGTTGAGTATCATCCGCATAACAATGAAAGTTTACAGAATGATTCCTTATAATATTGCCTAACGGAAGCATATATAATGTGAACAAAATAGGTCCGAGCACTGAGCCCTGTGGCACTCCATGGCTAACTTTGGTTTGCGTGGAAGATTCATCGTTGACACGTACAAACTGAGAGCGTTCAGATAGATAGGACCTAAACCAGCCTAAAGCAGTTCCCTGTATGCCAACCAAGTGCTCTAGTCTTTGCAATAGGATATCATGGTCGATAGTATCAAATGCAGCACTGAGATCGAGCAAAACAAGAATAGAGACAAGTCCCTTGTCTGAGGCTATTAGAATATCATTTGTGACTTTAACCAGAGCTGTCTCTGTGCTATGATGTGTTCTAAAGCCAGACTGAAAATCTTCAAATAAATCATTGTTTTTTAAGTAATCACACAACTGTTTTGCGACCGCTTTCTCAAGAATTTTTGAGAGGAACGGAAGATTAGAAATAGGTCTATAGTTGGCTAAAACCTCTGGATGGAGGTTGTGCTTTTTAAGAAGCGGTTTTATCACTGCTACTTTGAATGATTGTGGAACATAGCCTGATAATAAAGACATATTCATAATATTTAATAAAGAAGTGCTAATTAATGGAAAAACTTCCTTCAACAGCTTAGTTGGAATTGGGTCTAACATGCACGTTGATGGTTTAGAAGAGAGAATCATTGAATGTAATTGTTCAAGGTTAATGGCTGAAAAGCATTCTAGTTTACTATCTAGTGTAATATTAGAACTTACGATTCCGGGAGCTGTTGATAACACTATACTGGTCGAAGGCAAGAGGTCATTAATTTTGTTTCTAAGAGTAACAAGTTTATCGTTAAAAAAGCACATAAAATCATTACTACTGAGTGCTGTGGGAATAGAAGGCTCAATGGAGCTGTGGCTCTCTGTCAGCCTGGCTACAGTGCTGAAGAGACAGCTTGCATTATTCTTATTCTCATCTATTAATGAAGAGTAGTAGCTGCTCTCGCTTTACGCAGTGCTTTCTTATATTCATTGAGAGTAATATGCCAAATTATTCTTCAAGTTTAGTGGAACGCCATATCCTTTCAAGTTGTCTAGACTTTTGCTTTATTTTGCGGGTTTCGGCATTATGCCATGGAGCTAATCTATGTTGCTTTATTTTCTTCTTTTTCAAAGGAGCAACAGAGTCTAATTTTATTCGCAGCGCATCTATAGCACTATCAACAACATGATCAATTTGGGGTGGTGTACATTTTGTATAAGTTTCCTCCCTTACATGCAGACATGCTATCGAGTTAAGTATTGGTGGAATCTCTTCCTTAAATGTGGCTATAGCACTAACGGATAGGTTTCTGCTGCAAGAGCTTTTGACTAATGCTTTGTAGTCTCGTAACAGTACTTCAAAAGTTACTAAGAAATGGTCGGATAAAGCAGGATTATGCGGTTCGACTAATAGTTGCTCAATTTCAATACCATAAGTCAGAACAAGGTCGAGAGTGTGATTATAGCAGTGGGTTGGTTTATTTACACTCTGACAGAAACCAACAGAATCTAATATAGAGTTAAATGCAACAGTAAGGCTATTTTTATCATCGTCAACATGAATATTAAAGTCACCTACGATAATTACTTTGTCTGTTTTAAGAACCAAAGTTGATAAAAACTCAGAGAATTCTGATAAGAGTTCTGAATAAGGACCTGGTGCACGATACACTGTAACAAATACGATTGGCTGCAAAGTTTTCCAGGTTGGATGCGTAAGACTAAAAACGAGGCTTTCAAAGGAGGTATAATTACATTTTGGTTTAGTATTGATAAGTAAACTTGAGTCAAAGATTGCTGCAACTCCGCCTCCTCGGCCCGTGCCTCGAGCAATATGAGTGTTGATATGGCTGGGTGGAGTGGCCTCATTTATGCTGACATATTCTTCATGTCTCAACCACTTATGTGCCCATCCCCCCATGTTAACCACATCCGACACACACACACACACACATCCGACACACACAGCCACACACACACACACACACACACACACACACACACACACACACACACACACACACACATGACTATTCTTGTTGATGTTCTAATGTTCTTTGAATGTAGTCTCTGTTCTGATTTAAAATAATAGTATTGTGTTCAGTGTCAATTCTTTGTATATTTAATGCAGTTTTTCAAGTCTACCAGTCGTCTGATAAATTATTTACAGTTTGAAAGGATGTTAAAAAAGGTGTTAAAAAGGTGTGGGAAACGAAAACAACAGGAAGTTAAGTAAGGCCAAACTATTCTTCACTGGAGGGGGGGACTGACTGGATGCCATGAGGAGAATATAACCCCCCCCCCTCCCTTATATATTTGTACTATTCCAAATTGACAGCAAATCAAGTTTTCAGTTGGTACGATCCAAACAAATTCAGAAGTCCCGCTCCTCTGACTTCCTCTTTATAAATCTGATTAAAAAATATACCGTGTGAAAACCCGGGCTGAGGGTGAAGGAAGAGACGCAGTAAGTTCACACTCAGTTTGTTCAGAAAATCTATCTGTGAGATACATGTCATTATACATTTACTTAAGGGTTACTTTAAGGGTTACTTAAGGCTTACTTTAAGGGTTACTTAAGGGTTACTTAAGGCTTACTTTAAGGGTTACTTAAGGGTTACTTTAAGGGTTACTTAAGGGTTACTTAAGGCTTACTTTAAGGGTTACTTAAGGGTTACTTTAAGGGTTACTTAAGGCTTACTTTAAGGGTTACTTAAGGGTTACTTAAGGGTTACTTAAGGCTTACTTTAAGGGTTACTTAAGGGTTACTTTAAGGGTTACTTAAGGCTTACTTTAATGGTTACTTAAGGCTTACTTAAGGGTTACCTTGCACAGCGCCCGGGGAGCAATGGGAGTGGGGGGGGGAAGGGGGATGTGCGGTGCCTTGCTCAGGGGCACCACGGCATGTAAATGTAAAGCGTTTGGTAGGCTGGCACGAGGTTTGAGTTTAGGGTCAGTTACAGTTCATCACTGCTGGTCACTGGTCGCGTTAACTCAATATTTACCCGTCCATGACAGAAACATCTGAAAGCAGTCTGTGATTTTGTCAGAATAGAACAAACGCAGCTACGGGTCATAAAGGACTGCAGCTGCCCTCTGGGGCAGAAGGAGCGCACGGTCGGTGTCTCGGTTCATCTTTTTTCTCTCCATGCCCTTAAATGTTCTGTGTATGAATTATTATAAAAAAAAAGCTTAGTACCCAAAACATAAACATTAAATATGTCTCATCATTTAAACATGAAAAGTAAAATGACGGGTAATAATGGATTATTTCGGAAAGGTTACGATCCTGTCCGTCAAAATGACGAACAACGAAAAAGTCTAACGCCAACACTGCTGTTGGTGTCACTGTCTAGCAGAGAGAAGACAGCTCTGTTACCGCCCACCTCCTCCTGTTTGTGCTCAGATGGACCTGAAGGTGTTGGAGACGAAGTGGAGGACGGCGCTGAGCTCCATCCTGGACGAGCTGACGGAGAACGAGTTCCGGAAACTTCTGTGTCTTTTGGAGAAGATCCCTCAGGGGAAGAAGGAGGGGCGGGTGCGGGGCGACATGCCCAGCGTCATCATCCAGTACTACGGCACCGAGGGATCCATCGCAGTCATCGACAACCTGGTGAAGTTCCTGCCCAGGCTGGACGCCGCCGTGCAGCAGCCGCTCGAAGAAATTAAGGAGCTGAAGAAACTCCGCGAGAACAAAAAAGGTCAGCTCAGCGGGGTCGTGTTGGACGAGAGCCAGACCTCCTTCTCAAAACGTTTTAAATAACTCTTTCACTTATTTCGGAGCAGTCCCGAAAAAGTTTTCCGTGCACGTCCCCACAAACGTTGCCGTACACGTCCCCACATACGTTTCCGTACACGTCCCCACATACGTTGCCGTACACGTCCCCACATACGTTGCCGTACACGTCACCACATACGTTGCCGTACACGTCCCCACATACGTTGCCGTACACGTCCCCACATACGTTTCCGTACACGTCCCCACATACGTTGCCGTACACGTCCCCACATACGTTGCCGTACACGTCCCCACATACGTTGCCGTACACGTCCCCACATACGTTGCCGTACACGTCACCACATACGTTGCCGTACACGTCCCCACATACGTTTCCGTACACGTCCCCACATACGTTTCCGTACACGTCCCCACATACGTTGCCGTACACGTCCCCACATATTATTATTATTATTTTATCATTTTCAGCTAAATGGACCAGGAAGATTTCTAACGTTTTGTATCCTGTGTTTGTTCAGAGGTTCCCGGTGGTAGCGGTGAAACCCAGAGCCTGGATGACTCCATCGAGAAACACATCGAGAACCTCAGCCTGAGCCCTCTGGCTCCACAGGTAGAAAATGTGCTCGGACTGGTTAGTCTTTCTGTCAGCGCGACAACGGAAAAACACGCAGCCTGATTCTCAAGAATCCCGGCTGAAGAGTCGAACAAGGAAGCCATTCAGAGTTGGAGTATTTAACAATCAACGGGCAGATCCACTATGTTCGCCAAAGTGCCGCATTCAAGAGGTACAACAGGAGACCCCAATGGTGATTTACTCATGCCACTCTACTAAGTCGGGCTGGGAACCACCAGGCTCCCCACGATACGATACAATCGCGATACTTAAGCCACGATACGATAGGATTGCGATTCTACGATATACTAAGTAATGCGATGCGATATATTGCGATACTGCAGATCACATCGTCATGTCCGTGTCCGTCTTCCCCTCCTGGTTAAAACATGTATTGAAATATGAATAGTTTATGTAAATAACCCAATGTGTGTTCTTTGAACCTCAAAGGAGTTGTTTTTGTTGCTTTCATTGCGATTGTATTCATGTCTTAACTTCCTGTTTTATATAGAGCTAATATATTTGTAGAAAGGCAGGAAATGGAATTCAATCGAGAACATTTTTCATTGCGGAGGACCCCCTGTTTTGTGTGTCCCCCACTTCTTAACCAAAGTTACACCCTTGGGTAAATGCGTATTTCTTTTTTAACACTTGCAGCTTTGAGACATGTTTTGTATTTACGTTCATGGAGAGGCTTTTCTTCGTGTGCAGGAGGAATCCATCTTCGATCTGAAATCCAGTGGAATTCTTGAGACGGAAGCCATTGTTGGGAAAGTGTTTAAAAAATCCGAGCTGTTTTATCCTGAGAGTCCGCTTACCTCCATTAAAGACATCAAATCATCTCCTCTCAAGACATACGTGAGCGTCGAAGGAACCGTCACCCAGGTGAGTTCAAACTGCAGCCTGGTTAGGTTGGTCATGCATTCAACAAATGTGTCATTTACATTTTTTAAATGCCTTTTCAAGATCTTATAAACCTATTTATTCACGGATAACTAAAGATAAACTAATGGACCAGTCATTGATATGATATGTATTTATATATATATTAGGGCTGTCAAACAATTACAAATTGTAATCAGATTAATCACAGCTTAAAAATTAATTAATCACCATTCGAACTGTGTCCAAAATATGCCATTTCTTTATGTATATTGTTGGAATGGAAAGATAAATGAAAGAAGGCGGATATATCCATTTCACACAGATCTATGTTTATTATAACATTTTTCTGCGTGTCAAAATGAAAGACAGCCCACACACCTATCAATCATCACACCGTGGGTCTTAATTCATTACGTGTTGATTTCCATCAACGGGGAGTAGTTCAGGAAAGTCGACAGAGGGGTATTGTGGAGTACTTCGTGACCACAGAGGGTGAACGTTGTGATCAGCTGTTTTAGCGCAGTTCTCCAGTGGGGGGGGGGAGTCTCCCTCCGCAGCCGGTTGGCGTAGTTTTGGCTCAGTTCCGTTGTTCAGACCGACGTTAACAGCAGCCTGTCTGTGCACACGGAGACCGACTCTGTCGTCCGGGGATCGAACCGCCTTCTGGAAAAGCTTCACAAGTACGTCGGTACACAAATGCGCTTTGTGACACAAGTGACGCATTTCAGATTACGCACATAACCTGCGTACCAGTTATGTGCACCCCTGGACTACAGCAAAAGTATTCTCCGTCGGGACTTCCTGCAACAACACCACGCCGTTATCTTGATTCTGATTGGCCAGAAGACATTATCAAAGAGGTTCTATTGAGAAGACGATCACTACGTGACAAAAGTGTTCAAACCGTGGCTCCTGAAATCAATCTGACTAACTGATGTCTCATGGTGGGGCTAAGCCATCTCTTGGTATGGATGCAGCCTACCCCAGCCATACCCTGGCGCTGCCACTGGGGCACGTATGGGGCGGGCCATTCTGCACATGCGTTAAATGCGTTAAATATTTTAACGCAATTAATTCAAAAAATTAATTACCGCCGTTAACGCGATAATTTTGACAGCACTAATATATTTATAAGGCAGTTTGTTTTGAAATGTTTGTGTGCTCTCTCTGCTGCTTTTTTCAGGTTGATCCCATCAAAAAAGTGAAGGTGCAACACGAGGAGAAGAAGACGAAAAGGTTCAATCTGAAACAGGAAGCTGAGGAAATCAGCGTCACCATGTGGGATGAGGCCATCCTGCAGACCAAAGGCGTTTCAGTCGGACACGTCCTTCTTCTTAACAACATGAAGCGCAAGGTGTACTTAGGGGAAGTGTATCTCAACTCAACTCAGTTCACCAAAATCACCAAGGTGCCTGCAGCCTCCAGCTAGACATGTTTAATCTGTGAGGACAGCGACGGTGATAATAAAAATGAAATAAGTAATGTTCCCTCTCTGTAAAATAAAGAAAGAATAATAATTATTAGACATCAAATCAAAAGGTGATGTTGCTGATACAAAGCCAACCTGAAAAGAGGTGTTGCTTAAGTCGTGGCGTCTCGACTTCCAGCTGAAGACAGGCTGTGGTGATGATCTCCTTGAAAGAATCCCGCTCTCAGTGGAGGCTGAAATACAAGGACACAGAATCATCAACATGTCAGACCCTTACCTCATTCACACCAACGCAACTCCGGTTCGAGCTCCGTGCTAGAGCTTTTCAGGTTCAGAACCGGTTCTTCGGTTTAGCTCCGGCTCTTTTCACACCGCCCAGAGTCCAACTGGTGCTGCGTCATTGCGTCATCGTTTGCGTCATGACGACGTAACCGTTTGCGTGCTTGCTTCATAAAGCCAAACCGCGCGGAAACCCCTCACAGCTCACACAGACAACAACAGCAATGGCCGATTGTGCTCCAGCGTCCTCTGCACCTCTTCGGAAGCCCAGATTCCCAGCAGGCAGCTGGTCTCTTCAGTGGACCACTGCTGCTTGTTACGTTTCTCCATCGTTGTGTACAAACTGGATACAACGTGCTTGTTGTTGTTGTTCAGGAGTTGATCTGTCTCTGCCCCCGCCTCGACGTAAGCGTGACGTATGCGGTGCTTTTGCTCTAGCCGGACAATTGTTTGGTGCTTGAAACGAACCGGATCCCGGAGCTAAGAGGCGGCTCCGCTGCGGTGTGAACAGGAAAACCCGGTGCTTTTCAAGATCCAGCTCCGAACCGGACCTGAAACACCGTTGGTGTGAATGAGGTACCTGAGAACATCTGAATGAATTTTTTCCTCGAAATTTAAAATTTCGAAATTCTGACTTTTTGGTAAAAAGCTCGAAATGTTGAACTTTTTCAAAAAATCTAAAAAATCTTCATTATTTTTAAAAATGTTGACATTTTTCTCAAAATTCTGACTTTTTTCTCAAAATCTCAAAATTATGACTTTTTAAAAAACTCAACCGTACTTTAATTCTTTATCTCCCTGTTTTTGACAGCTTGTTTTTGAAGTTATTAGTTTAATAAACTGTACATTAATAAAGAACCTGGTGTTATTGTTGTGTTTAAGAATCGGTCAATGTCAGCGATCCAGAATCAGAAAAACAACGTAAACTAACAATAATTATCATGTATTTAAAATGTGTTTTACATGTATTTTTTTAATGTATTAAACCGCATTCACGGATTAAAACGTTCCCCTATTCAATGTTCCCCCAGTCATTTATTTTGATCATTTTAGTATTTATCTGGTCTGATTTATTATTCCTAAACAAAAACGAAATGCCATTCAATTTAACAAAAATAAGAAATACATATTCCCATCATAATCTTTAATCATGTCCCTTTATTTAACATGTATTTATTTTATATAAGATACACTTTTATAATATGTTAATGAGATCCTGTTCTCAATAAACGAAATTTAAGGAAGGTTCATTTTGGGCCAAACCATTCTTCACTGGAGGGGTTGTCATGAGGGTTAACAACAATGACAGTTGGAGAATAACCCCGGGGGGCAAATCAAGATTTCATTTGGTACGATCCAAACCGGTTCAGACTTCCTCTTTCTAACTGATACATTATACACACACACACACACACACTAGATGTGTTTCGCGCACTTACGTGTCCATACCCCCATGTTAGTCAAATCCAGGTTTCATTTGGTACGATCAGGTTCAGAAGTCCCGCTCCTCTGACTTCCTCTTTATAAATCTGATTTAAAAACCTAACCGCGGGCTGAGGCTGAAGGGAGAGACGCAGTAAGTTCACACTCAGCTTGTTCAGTAACATGTCATTATGAGTTTACTTAAGGGTTACTTAAGGGTTACTTTAAGGGTTACTTTAAGGGTTACTTTAAGGGTTACTTTAAGGGTTACTTTAAGGGTTACTTTAAGGGTTACTTTAAGGGTTACTTAAGGGTTACTTTAAGGGTTACTTAAGGGTTACTTAAGGGTTACTTTAAGGGTTACTTTAAGGGTTACTTAAGGGTTACTTAAGGGTTACTTTAAGGGTTACTTAAGGGTTACTTAAGGGTTACTTAAGGGTTACTTAAGGGTTACTTAAGGGTTACTTAAGGGTTACTTTAAGGGTTACTTAAGG
The DNA here is from genome assembly GCA_036324585.1 of Champsocephalus esox. NCBI lineage: Eukaryota > Metazoa > Chordata > Actinopteri > Perciformes > Channichthyidae > Champsocephalus > Champsocephalus esox. The sequence continues at coordinate 1,072,808 of CM070486.1, forward strand.
GTTACTTAAGGGTTACTTTAAGGGTTACTTTAAGGGTTACTTAAGGGTTACTTTAAGGGTTACTTAAGGGTTACTTAAGGGTTACTTAAGGGTTGCTTTAAGGGTTACTTAAGGGTTACTTAAGGGTTACTTAAGGGTTACTTTAAGGGTTACTTTAAGGTGTGTTAGTATTCCCTGCTCTTTAAACTGTTACTGAACTTCACCTCAGAGCTAAATCTCCTCCTGCTCGGTGGAAACCAGGAATCCTATCAGTATTGAAAAATGGGAAAAGAAAAAGTAAAATATATCCTGAGATACGATACGATACGATATTACTTTATTTGTCTGATCAAGTCTGACATTTGACTTGCGTCACAGCAGCCCCATGTCCGACATCAACAGACAAGCATCCAGACACGACACATGAAACACAAACAACAAACATTTAACATAACGGCACAGTCAGTGAGAGAAACCATGCTCAGAGAGCCTGCAGCGCACTTCTGATCTGGGGTCAGCTCTGTGTTCACTGAGAGGTCTGATCTGGGGATCAGCTCTGTGTTCACTGAGAGGTCTGATCTGGGTGTCAGCTCTGTGTTCACTGAGAGGTCTGATCTGGGGTCAGCTCTGTGTTCACTGAGAGGTCTGATCTGGGGTCAGCTCTGTGTTCACTGAGAGGTCTGATCTGGGGTCAGCTCTGTGTTCACTGAGAGGTCTGATCTGGGGTCAGCTCTGTGTTCACTGAGAGGTCTGATCTGGGATCAGCTCTGTGTTCACTGAGAGGACTGACTGGTGCTCAAAGGATGCTTCAGTCTGACCTTATTGATGGTGGGACGCTGTATCTCCGATCAGATGGTGGCAGTTCATACTCTCTGTCCTCTACCTGTTCTCTCCTCTCTCTCTCTCTGTCCTCTACCTGTTCTCTCCTCTCTCTCTCTCTGTCCTCTACCTGTTCTCTCCTCTCTCTCTCTCTGTCCTCTACCTGTTCTCTCCTCTCTCTCTCTCTGTCCTCTACCTGTTCTCTCCTCTCTCTCTCTCTGTCCTCTACCTGTTCTCTCCTCTCTCTCTCTCTGTCCTCTACCTGTTCTCCTCTCTCTCTCTCTCTGTCCTCTACCTGTTCTCTCCTCTCTCTCTCTCTGTCCTCTACCTGTTCTCTCCTCTCTCTCTCTCTGTCCTCTACCTGTTCTCTCCTCTCTCTCTCTCTGTCCTCTACCTGTTCTCTCCTCTCTCTCTCTGTCCTCTACCTGTTCTCTCCTCTCTCTCTCTGTGTCCTCTACCTGTTCTATCCTCTCTCTCTCTCTGTCCTCTACCTGTTCTCTCCTCTCTCTCTCTCTGTCCTCTACCTGTTCTCCTCTCTCTCTCTCTCTGTCCTCTACCTGTTCTCTCCTCTCTCTCTCTGTCCTCTACCTGTTCTCTCCTCTCTCTCTCTCTGTCCTCTACCTGTTCTCTCCTCTCTCTCTCTCTGTCCTCTACCTGTTCTCTCCTCTCTCTCTCTCTGTCCTCTACCTGTTCTCTCCTCTCTCTCTCTGTCCTCTACCTGTTCTCTCCTCTCTCTCTCTGTCCTCTACCTGTTCTCTCCTCTCTCTCTCTCTGTCCTCTACCTGTTCTCCTCTCTCTCTCTCTGTCCTCTACCTGTTCTCTCCTCTCTCTCTCTCTGTCCTCTACCTGTTCTCTCCTCTCTCTCTCTCTCTGTCCTCTACCTGTTCTCTCCTCTCTCTCTCTCTGTCCTCTACCTGTTCTCTCCTCTCTCTGTCCTCTACCTGTTCTCCTCTCTCTCTCTCTGTCCTCTACCTGTTCTCTCCTCTCTCTCTCTCTGTCCTCTACCTGTTCTCTCCTCTCTCTCTCTCTCTGTCCTCTACCTGTTCTCTCCTCTCTCTCTCTCTGTCCTCTACCTGTTCTCTCCTCTCTCTCTCTGTCCTCTACCTGTTCTCTCCTCTCTCTCTCTGTCCTCTACCTGTTCTCTCCTCTCTCTCTCTCTGTCCTCTACCTGTTCTCTCCTCTCTCTCTCTCTGTCCTCTACCTGTTCTCTCCTCTCTCTCTCTCTGTCCTCTACCTGTTCTCTCCTCTCTCTCTCTCTGTCCTCTACCTGTTCTCTCCTCTCTCTCTCTGTCCTCTACCTGTTCTCCTCTCTCTCTCTCTCTCTCTGTCCTCTACCTGTTCTCTCCTCTCTCTCTCTCTGTCCTCTACCTGTTCTCTCCTCTCTCTCTCTCTGTCCTCTACCTGTTCTCTCCTCTCTCTCTCTCTGTCCTCTACCTGTTCTCTCCTCTCTCTCTCTGTCCTCTACCTGTTCTCTCCTCTCTCTCTCTCTGTCCTCTACCTGTTCTCCTCTCTCTCTCTGTCCTCTACCTGTTCTCCTCTCTCTCTCTGTCCTCTACCTGTTCTCTCCTCTCTCTCTCTGTCCTCTACCTGTTCTCTCTCTCTCTCTCTCTCTCTGTCCTCTACCTGTTCTCTCCTCTCTCTCTCTCTCTGTCCTCTACCTGTTCTCCTCTCTCTCTGTCCTCTACCTGTTCTCTCTCTCTCTCTCTCTGTCCTCTACCTGTTCTCTCCTCTCTCTCTCTCTCTGTCCTCTACCTGTTCTCCTCTCTCTCTCTCTGTCCTCTACCTGTTCTCTACTCTCTCTCTCTCTCTGTCCTCTACCTGTTCTCTCCTCTCTCTCTCTCTGTCCTCTACCTGTTCTCTCCTCTCTCTCTCTCTGTCCTCTACCTGTTCTCTCCTCTCTCTCTCTCTGTCCTCTACCTGTTCTCTCCTCTCTCTCTCTCTGTCCTCTACCTGTTCTCCTCTCTCTCTCTGTCCTCTACCTGTTCTCCTCTCTCTCTCTGTCCTCTACCTGTTCTCTCCTCTCTCTCTCTCTGTCCTCTACCTGTTCTCTCCTCTCTCTCTCTCTGTCCTCTACCTGTTCTCTCCTCTCTCTCTCTCTGTCCTCTACCTGTTCTCTCCTCTCTCTCTCTCTGTCCTCTACCTGTTCTCCTCTCTCTCTCTCTCTGTCCTCTACCTGTTCTCTCTCTCTCTCTCTCTGTCCTCTACCTGTTCTCTCCTCTCTCTCTCTCTCTGTCCTCTACCTGTTCTCTCCTCTCTCTCTCTGTCCTCTACCTGTTCTCTCCTCTCTCTCTCTCTGTCCTCTACCTGTTCTCCTCTCTCTCTCTCTCTGTCCTCTACCTGTTCTCTCCTCTCTCTCTCTCTGTCCTCTACCTGTTCTCTCCTCTCTCTCTCTCTGTCCTCTACCTGTTCTCTCCTCTCTCTCTCTCTGTCCTCTACCTGTTCTCTCCTCTCTCTCTCTCTCTGTCCTCTACCTGTTCTCCTCTCTCTCTCTGTCCTCTACCTGTTCTCTCCTCTCTCTCTCTCTCTGTCCTCTACCTGTTCTCTCCTCTCTCTCTCTCTGTCCTCTACCTGTTCTCTCTCTCTCTCTCTCTCTCTGTCCTCTACCTGTTCTCTACTCTCTCTCTCTCTCTCTCTCTGTCCTCTACCTGTTCTCTCCTCTCTCTCTCTCTGTCCTCTACCTGTTCTCTCCTCTCTCTCTCTCTCTCTCTCTCTCTCTCTCTCTCTCTCTCTCTCTCTCTCTCTCTCTCTCTCTCTCTCTCTCTCTCTCTCTCTCTCTCTCTGTCCTCTACCTGTTCTCTCCTCTCTCTCTCTCTGTCCTCTACCTGTTCTCTCCTCTCTCTCTCTCTGTCCTCTACCTGTTCTCTCCTCTCTCTCTCTCTGTCCTCTACCTGTTCTCTCTCTCTCTCTCTCTGTCCTCTACCTGTTCTCTCCTCTCTCTTTCTCTGTCCTCTACCTGTTCTCTCCTCTCTCTCTCTCTGTCCTCTACCTGTTCTCTCCTCTCTCTTTCTCTGTCCTCTACCTGTTCTCTCTCTCTCTCTCTCTGTCCTCTACCTGTTCTCTCCTCTCTCTCTCTCTGTCCTCTACCTGTTCTCTCCCTCTCTCTCTCTCTGTCCTCTACCTGTTCTCTCCTCTCTCTCTCTCTGTCCTCTACCTGTTCTCTCCTCTCTCTCTCTGTCCTCTACCTGTTCTCTCCTCTCTCTCTCTCTCTGTCTGTCCTCTACCTGTTCTCTCCTCTCTCTCTCTGTCCTCTACCTGTTCTCTCCTCTCTCTCTCTCTGTCCTCTACCTGTTCTCCTCTCTCTCTCTCTCTCTGTCCTCTACCTGTTCTCTACTCTCTCTCTCTCTGTCCTCTACCTGTTCTCCTCTCTCTCTCTCTCTCTCTCTCTCTCTCTCTCTCTCTCTCTCTCTCTCTCTCTCTCTCTCTCTCTCTCTCTCTCTCTCTCTCTCTCTCTCTCTCTCTCTCTCTGTCCTCTACCTGTTCTCTACTCTCTCTCTCTCTGTCCTCTACCTGTTCTCTCCTCTCTCTCTCTCTGTCCTCTACCTGTTCTCCTCTCTCTCTCTCTGTCCTCTACCTGTTCTCCTCTCTCTCTCTCTGTCCTCTACCTGTTCTCTCCTCTCTCTCTCTCTGTCCTCTACCTGTTCTCTCCTCTCTCTCTCTCTCTGTCCTCTATCTGTTCTCTCCTCTCTCTCTCTGTCCTCTACCTGTTCTCCTCTCTCTCTCTCTGTCCTCTACCTGTTCTCCTCTCTCTCTCTCTGTCCTCTACCTGTTCTCTCCTCTCTCTCTCTCTCTGTCCTCTACCTGTTTTCTCCTCTCTCTCTCTCTGTCCTCTACCTGTTCTCTCCTCTCTCTCTCTCTGCCCTCTACCTGTTCTCTCTCTCTCTCTCTCTGTCCTCTACCTGTTCTCTCCTCTCTCTCTCTCTCTGTCCTCTACCTGTTCTCTCCTCTCTCTCTCTCTGTCCTCTACCTGTTCTCCTCTCTCTCTCTCTCTGTCCTCTACCTGTTCTCTCCTCTCTCTCTCTGTGTCCTCTACCTATTCTCCTCTCTCTCTCTCTGTCCTCTACCTGTTCTCCTCTCTCTCTCTCTGCCCTCTACCTGTTCTCTACTCTCTCTCTCTCTGTCCTCTACCTGTTCTCTCCTCTCTCTCTCTCTGTCCTCTACCTGTTCTCTCCTCTCTCTCTCTCTGTCCTCTACCTGTTCTCTCCTCTCTCTCTCTGTCCTCTACCTGTTCTCTCCTCTCTCTCTGTCCTCTACCTGTTCTCTCCTCTCTCTCTCTCTGTCCTCTACCTGTTCTCTCCTCTCTCTCTCTCTGTCCTCTACCTGTTCTCTCCTCTCTCTCTCTCTGTCCTCTACCTGTTCTCTCCTCTCTCTCTCTCTGTCCTCTACCTGTTCTCTCCTCTCTCTCTCTGTCCTCTACCTGTTCTCTACTCTCTCTCTCTCTCTGTCCTCTACCTGTTCTCTCCTCTCTCTCTCTCTGTCCTCTACCTGTTCTCTCCTCTCTCTCTCTCTCTGTCCTCTACCTGTTCTCTCCTCTCTCTCTCTCTCTGTCCTCTACCTGTTCTCTACTCTCTTTCTCTGTCCTCTACCTGTTCTCGCCTCTCTCTCTCTGTCCTCTACCTGTTCTCTCCTCTCTCTCTCTCTGTCCTCTACCTGTTCTCTCCTCTCTCTCTCTCTCTCTCTGTCCTCTACCTGTTCTCTCCTCTCTCTCTCTCTCTCTCTGTCCTCTACCTGTTCTCTCCTCTCTCTCTCTCTGTCCTCTACCTGTTCTCTCCTCTCTCTCTCTCTCTCTGTCCTCTACCTGTTCTCTCCTCTCTCTCTCTCTGTCCTCTACCTGTTCTTTACTCTCTCTCTCTGTCCTCTACCTGTTCTCTCCTCTCTCTCTCTCTGTCCTCTACCTGTTCTCTCCTCTCTCTCTCTCTGTCCTCTACCTGTTCTCTACTCTCTTTCTCTGTCCTCTACCTGTTCTCTCCTCTCTCTGTCCTCTACCTGTTCTCTCCTCTCTCTCTCTCTGTCCTCTACCTGTTCTCTCTGTTTGCTTTAACAGAGATTACCTAGTTATGCAGCGCCCCCATGGTCAGTAAATGGAAGTTCTACAAAGAACCCCGTTTAGTGCAATTATTTCACAAGTTTTGTTACACAGCTCGGGAAAAATTACCGAGGTCCACAATGGTGGATACGACCATGGAGACACCGACCACACCTTTTTTCTCTCCATGCCCTTCAAAGTTCTGTGAATGAATTATTTTTTAAACAATGAATGAATGAACATTAGCGTCTGCTTAGTACCCAAACATCAGTGGCGGCTGGTGGAAAATATTTTTTGTATGTGGGAAGAGGTGGGGCGGCGCCCCTAGCGCCCCTATGGGCCGGCCGCCACTGCCAAACATTAAATATGTCTCATCATTTAAACATGAAAAATAAAATGAGTCAAAATGACGAACAACGAAAAAGTCTAACGCCACCACTGCTGCTGGTGTCAGCGTTTAGCAGAGAGAAGACAGCTCTCACAGACTGTTACCGCCCACCTCCTCCTGTTTGTGCTCAGATGGACAGATTGGAGACCAAGTGGAGGACGGCGCTGAGCTCCATCCTGGACGAGCTGACGGGCGACGAGTTCCGGAAACTTCTGTTTAACCTGGAGAAGATCCCTCAGGGGAAGAAGGAGGGGCGGGTGCGGGGCGACATGCCCAGCGTCATCATCCAGTACTACGGCACCGAGGGATCCATCACACTCATCGACCGCCAGATGAAGAACCTGCCCAGGCTGGACGCCGCCGTGCAGCAGCCGCTCAGAGGCATCAAGGACGAGCTGAAGAAACTCCGGGAGAAAAACAAAGGTCAGCTCAGCGGGGTCGTGTTGGACGAGAGCTTGGTCTGGGCCAGTTAACCACGTTCCCGTACACGTTTTCCGTAAATGTTTCTGCACACATTTCTGCACATGTTTACGTTAATAATAACACATTTTAATTGTAAAGTTACTTTCATTGCATTGCATTTCATTGGGGCGACTGTGGCTGCGAGGGAGTACGGCCGTCTTTCAACCAGAAGGTTGTGGGTTCGATCCCAACCCATGCAGTCAACATGTCGATGTATCCTTGGGCAAGAGACTGAACCCTGAGTTGCTCCGATGGCCAACGGTGTGTGGATGTTAGGTCCTAGAGTAAGGTACACTGCTCTGTGTGAACGACATGTGGTATGTAAAGCGCTTTGAGGGGTCTTAAAGACTGGATAAAGCGCTATATAGGTACAGTTCATTTACCATTGCTAAAAGCAATCCCAAAGCGCTACAAGAGGCGTAATTGAAAGGTTTTGGGGGCTTTCTTAAAGGCGTCAGTGGTCCGGGAGGGAATTCCACAGGTGAGGAGCAGCTGCACAGAAAGCCCCCCCATGGTGCGGGTTAGGGTTAGGCAAAGGAAATATAACAACAAGTGTATCTCGAGCCGGTTTCTCAAACGTACCTACCCCACCTTTAATTAAGGCCTTATTTTAGACCAATCGGATCAATGCTGTTGAACATCTAAGGATCTCCTAAAGAGGGATCATGTTCAGGTGATGTGAATATTTAGAGCCTCTTCTTTCACAGGAACCAAAGCTGCAGCTGGTACACACACACACACACACACACACACACACACACACACACACACACACACACACAGTATACATATAATTTATCATATATAATTATATTTATCATTTTCAGTGCGTTAAACTTTTTTAAATGTATTTTTTTAGCGGCGACAAGCAATGCAACTGACTCCGGAGCAGCGGCTAAGAAGAAGAAACCTACAGCTGGTACACACACACACACACACACACACACACACACACACACACACACACACACACACACACACACACACACACACACACACACACACACTATACATATAATTTATCATATATAATTATATTTATCATTTTCAGTGCGTTAAACTTTTTTAAATGTATTTGTTTAGCGGCGACAAACAATGCAACTGACTCCGGAGCAGCGGCTAAGAAGAAGAAACCTGCAGCTGGTACACACACACGCACACACACACACACACACACACACACACACACACACACAGTATAAATATAATTTATCATATATAATTATATTTATCATTTTCAGTGCGTTAAACTTTTTTAAATGTATTTGTTTAGCGGCGACAAGCAATGCAACTGACTCCGGAGCAGCGGCTAAGAAGAAGAAACCTGCAGCTGGTACACACACACACACACACACACACACACACAGTATACATATTATTTATCATATATAATTATATTTATCATTTTCAGTGCGTTAAACTTTTTTAAATGTATTTGTTTAGCGGCGACAAACAATGCAACTGACTCCGGAGCAGCGGCTAAGAAGAAGAAACCTGCAGCTGGTACACACACACGCACACACACACACACACACACACACACACAGTATAAATATAATTTATCATATATAATTATATTTATCATTTTCAGTGCGTTAAACTTTTTTAAATGTATTTGTTTAGCGGCGACAAGCAATGCAACTGACTCCGGAGCAGCGGCTAAGAAGAAGAAACCTACAGCTGGTACACACACACACACACACACACACACACAGTATACATATTATTTATCATATATAATTATATTTATCATTTTCAGTGCGTTAAACTTTTTTAAATGTATTTGTTTAGCGACGACAAACAATGCAACTGACTCTGGAGCAGCGGCTAAGAAGAAGAAACCTGCAGCTGGTACACATACATACACACACACACACACAGTATACATATTATTTATCATATATAATTATATTTATCATTTTCAGTGCGTTAAACTTTTTTAAATGTATTTGTTTAGCGACGACAAACAATGCAACTGACTCTGGAGCAGCGGCTAAGAAAAAAAACCTGCAGCTGGTACACACACACAGAATGTCGGAATAGTTAGTGTACAGTTTTAACAGATAAATAAAGTCCTATCTTATCTGAGAAGTTGTTGGTATGACTGTGATTTGTGTGTTTGTCCAGGATCAGAGTGCTGATCCTCTGCAGATCAGGAAGATTAAAGTAATCACATTACTCCGCACCACCAAAACAAACGCTCACCTGCAGGTGCAGTTTGACGGTCGTTTTCTGGAAGTGTACGGAAAGACTCAAGTCCTTTCTGAGGGGATGGGCTTCCAAACCGTGGAGGAATTCAACAAAGGCTTCTTCCACATGCTGCCTCTCACTGTGACGGTGAAAATGCAAGGAAAGAGGATCCTGGAGATGAGAATGATCTGACATGCCGTTTAGTTTGAGAAACGCTGTTTGCTTTGAATGTTGTAGAGTTTCAATCCTCTCCAATCTCATGTTTTACTAATAAAGAGATTCTAAAAGCAGAAACTGTTTTTTAATCCTGTGCTTCAATAAATTGGTCCTTTTATTTTTAATTGGTGGATAAAACTTGGGTTGTTCTCTCAGCAGTTTAAAATAGATATTAAAAAGGGAATTATGACTTTTTTTCCCATCTTAGTTTTGAGATTCTCCTCGCTGCCCAGCAACTGGAGACAATAACTCCTAAGAGATCCAAAAATAGCATGAACAAATCTTTATTTCTACTTGACTTTATTAAAAAATATCAACAAAATGAACAAAAAAATGTAACAAGTGGGGGCTCGTCCGGGATCATTTCCGGGGCTGGATAAAGGACATGGTGACCTATTTCAGTCGGGGAGTGTTCACACAGCTGGTTGGTTGACTGAGTGTTGTAGGGGGAAATAGGTCAGGTTGGTCTTACTCTATGTCTAAGTAACTGGTCTTACTCACAGTTGTGTTTCTGTCCAAGGCAAGCTATGTTTTCCGGTATTGCTGTGTTAAAGGCTGTCAAATGTTTGGAACCCCTATTCCTGTTAGGTATAAGCAATGAGAGACACAAGCTGTCTCCATTGAACCTTTTTTTGTTATTTTTGTGTAGTAAGTGGCTAGAGCATTTGCTCGGGTGCACTCCATGACTGCCTAGGTGATTTTCATTTGCTGAGAATTAACCGGGTCACTGGGCTTTTGTGCTTAAAATCCTCCCACAATTCTACACGAAGACTCGGGTTGAGTGAGTCAGTAAGCATTTGGTAAGGCAGTTAGCCAGAGGAGTGGGGTCTCCATATGTAAAACTGTCTTTCACTATCAGCTACTGCTGGAAAAGCCTTGCCTTGGTCGGTAAACAGTTAAATGGCTTCTATTGAAGATTTTGTTGAGTCCCCAAATGAGGATTTGTTGCGTACTTATAAAAAAGATCAGCTTTTGAGAGTGGCTGACCATTACGGTTTTGAACTTCCCAAACAGTTGAATAAAGAGGAGTTATTGGTAGAAATAAAGGCACAGTTAGTGGAAAAAAGTGTTCTGTCTGTCTTTCTGGGGCCTGCCTCCCAACAGCCAATTGAGTCAGGTAATGTTTCAGGTGTGGCTCCCGTCCTGTCTGGACTTGGGGTTGGACTGTCGTTTAAAGAACAGAAGGAGCTTCTAATGCTACGCTTGGAACGTGATGTGGAGATAGAAAAGTTGAGACAAAATGCCCGTCTTCAGGAAGCAGAGATGGCTTCTAGACAAAAACTAGACTTGGAGCGCTACAGATTGGAGCTGATGAGTGAAGGTAAGCTTCCATCTGAGACCAGGAGAGCTGCAGGGACGGCAAATCAAGCATTTGATATTGCTGTTAATTTGAGGATAGTTCCGAGGTTCAACGAAAAGGACCCAGACATTTTCTTTGTGTTATTTGAGCGTCTAGCTGAGGCACGAGACTGGTCTGACGTTGAGCGCACCCTTCTGCTTCAGTGTGTCTTCACTGGAAAGGCCCAGGAGGCTTTCGCTGCCATGACTGCTGAAGACAGTAGCAATTACCAGTTGGTGAAAGCTGCTGTACTTCAGGCGTTTGAGTTAGTACCTGAAGCATATCGACAGCGCTTTAGGTTACTCAGAAAAGACAAGCAGTCACACATGGAGTTTGCTCGTGATTTAACCACTAGTTTGAACCGTTGGTGTGTTTCCGCACAGGTGAAAACTCTGGATACCTGCAGGAGCTAATCTTGCTTGAGCAATTCAAAGGTACCTTGCCTTACCGTGTTGTTACCTACATTAATGAGCAGAAAGTAAACGTAGTTTCAGAGGCAGCCAAGCTGGCAGATGAGTTTACTCTGACCCATAAAGTGTTTTTTGGCCGTGGTCGTGGAGATGCAGGATACAAAGAGAGTAGTACGGGGGCTCACTTCAGTAAAGGTGTTTCAGAAGGAAAAGATAAGTTTCCAGTTAGGATTGACCGTGGGAATCGGGGTAAGTTTGACCCCAATCGGATCTGTAATTACTGTTTTAATAAAGGACACTGGAGAAACGATTGTCCTGAGTGGAAGAGAAAGTCCAGGCCTGGGGCGGTGGCGTCGTTACGTGCAGTGGAAAGGGAAAGCGTCATTGCGGCTGTGCGGAAACACACTCAGTCCTCCTCGTCAGTGAGCATGAGGAGATCGACCCTGGGTGTAAAGCTTTTGTGTCTGATGGTTTTGTTTCACTCGTCGGAAGTAAAGAGAAGGTCCCGGTAAAGATATTAAGGGACTCAGGGACGTTGGACTCGTTTATTGTTGGTTCTGTGTTACCTTTCTCTCCAAAGACAGACACCGGTTCCAGTGTTGAGGTCCGGGGGATGGGATTAACCGTCTTCTCTGCTCCACAGCGTAAACTAACATTAGTCTCCAGTCTGCTGCAAGGGGAAGTGGTCATGGGAGTGTGTCCTTCTCTGCCTATGGGGGGCATACAGATCATCTTGGGAAATGACCTGGCTGGTGATCGGGTATGGCCTGGGTCTCCAATCTCCCAGGTAGAAGGTGCTAAGTTCCCCAAAACCCCTTCTGTGATGCCTGCCAGCGCCGCAGTAACACGTGCTGCTAGCCGTAATGTTCGTGACCTTACAAAAGATAAGAAAAAAGAGTCTGTATTTCCTGTGCCTACCTTTCCTTTGTCTTGTAGCGACCTTGGGAAAGAGCAAAAGAACGATCCCACCCTTCAGGCTCTGTACAGCCAAGTTCTCCCGAATGAAATGTTGAGTCATGTAACTGAGCCACAGCGAACAGAATTTGTTGATCTAATCAAACGCCTTATACGTTGGTGTCTCGTCCTCCACCCTTTTCATCTAGACATTAGAAATATCAAAGGTGTGGATAATACAGTGGCTGATGCCATGTCCAGGGCTATAACCTCTTAGGTTAACTCGTGTTTTTCTCCCTGCAGGGGTGTCTGTTGTTTCTGTTTGCCCTCTCTTAAAATGCTTCTTAGGTACCAACGTGTCTGAGGGGTTGAGCTAGATGCTACAGATGTGCTTGCAGGTTGGAGGATCCTAGTGGGTCCTCCATTTTAAGGGAGGGGGTGTGACGACCCCTCCCCCCTTCTGCCTGGCTGTGCTCCCTGCCTGGCTGTCCTCTGGCAGGTACTGGGAGTGTCGTCCTGTCTGTGCCCGCCCATCTAGAGGCGGAGCCACAAGAAGGTATAAAGGTTGCCCAGCTGCAAGGATCACTCTCTGATTCAGGTCCTGGCATGCTGCAGCAACCTCAGCCTCCAGCCTGTGTTCGGTTTGATGCACCCTCCAACATGCTGCAATACCCTTCCACACACCCACACACTGCTCACATTACTGACTGTCTGATTTTTACATACACTATTCATCAGAGGTGTTTTTCTATAACCTGTTAAATAAACAGATATTTGGCATTTAACTCCTATTTGTTCCAGCTAGTCAGGTTGTAACAAGTGTAAAATTCTCACATTTTTAGATTCTGAATTTTTCTCAACATCTCAACATTCTGACTTTTCCCCAAAATGATGACTTTTTCTAAAAATCTGAAAATTGTGACTTTTCCTAAAATCTCAAAGTTCTGACTTTTTTCACAAAATCTGAAAATTATGACTTTTTCCTATAGTCGGAGTCGGAGCAGCGTGCACAGCTTGTCATGTGACGAGGAACAACCAATCACAGCCGAGAGATATCTTTACATCCGTCAACATAAGTGTGCAGAAAATATGAAGGGGCGGAGCATAGCCCCCAAAATAAAATGCTCCTCACCTTAATCTGAAGACTTTATCTGATGTGTTCTCACGTCCTGAACATTCACCGTTAACGTGTCTTCACGCAGGTTCAAAGTGTCGGCATCCGGAAAGTGGCTCTCGAGATTAGAGGGATCAAGAAAGCCACGCTGAAGGACACTCAACTGGAGGTGGATTTAGACACAAAGCTGCTCACGCTCGTCGTGGCGTCTCGACTTCTGGCGAACACGCTCGACTTCCAGCTGAAGACAGGCTTTGGTGATGATCTCCTTAAGGCTGGCGTCACACTGTCCAGAAATTGACACCAGATGGACACACGAATATGGAATTGTGAATCTCGCACGAAGATGGCCCCGAACTTGGTCAACAGCCAAGCAACAGCCGAAGCAAGTACGATGCCTACAGAAGGCCACCCGAACCACACACGATGGCAACACGAAGATGTGAATTGTTATAGTAGTCTATACCCGCAGGACACACGAAGGCACGAAGGCTTCAGATGCCCTCACGAATGGCCCGATGTTGCTACGATCAGAGCTGAATTTGAACATTTCCTTTATCGTGTGTCCATCTGGTGTCAATTTCGGGACAGTGTGAAGCAGGCTTGAAAGAATACCGCTCTCAGTGGAGTCCGACATAAAAGGAAACGGAATCATCAACATGTCAGTCCCTGAGAACATCTGAAGGGGAGTTCTGCAAATTAATGTTTACTCAAAATCTCAAAATTCTGACTTTTAAAAAAAACTCAAAAATGTTAATTTAATCGTTTTATCTCCCTGTTTCCGATAGCCTGTTGTTGTAGTTATTAGTTTAATAAACTTCACATTAATAAACAACCTGGTGTTGAGATTTATGTGTTTATGAAATGGTCCATTTTCTGCGATCCAGAACATTATCATGTATTTGAATTGTGTTTTTACATGTATTTATTTGTCCTTTAACATGTATTATAATGTAATTAACTAATTAAAACGTTCCCCTATTCAATGTTCCCCCAGTAATTTATTTTGTTTACTTTAGTATTTATCTGGTTGATTTATTATTCATAAACAAAAACATCAAGCCTGAAGCTGACAGATAATACAAAAATAAAATGCCATTCAATTTAACAAAAATTATATTAAATCATAATCTTTATGCCCATTAATTTATTTAATCATGTCCCTTTATTTAACTCTTATTTAAAATGTATTTATTTTATATAAGACACACGTTTATAATATGTTAATGAGATCCTGTTCACAATAAAGGAAACTTAAGGAAGGTTTCTTTCGGGCCAAACCATTCTTCACAGATTGCTGGTATACTAACTGGAGGGACTGGTGTTTCTTCCTTGTACCAGGCTTAGAATTTAAATTAACCGAGAGCTATATCACATGCTATACCTGACTCCTCTCTCTTATACATTCTGGTAGAGTAAAACCCCTAATCCTCTGATTCTACAGAACACCCCGAGTCTGAAAAGTATAATATGTGTTGTAAGCAAGAGCAAAAACGTTCAACATGCCTTCCAGCTATAAAGGTGTTGTCCATGTGAACACAAAGGTACTTGTATGAGAGAACTTCATTGATTTGTTCATCGTGTATAATTTCCAACAATACAGTGATAGACCTATGCATTTGTGAAGAGGACACATACATATACACACACAGACATACATAACAGATATTCCTCACTCAGCGAGACACCCGCTGAGAAGACAACTCTGGTTATTGGTAGCTCTATTATGAGACACGTGAATTTAGAGACCGAAGCCTCCACAGTCACATGCATTCCGGGGGCCAGAGCGGGCGACGTTGAGGCGCATCTTAAACTGCTGGCTAAGAATAAACGTAAATACAGTAGGATTGTTATTCACGTCGGTGGTAATGATGTTCGTTTACGCCAATCAGAATGCACCAAACTTAATGTGGAGTCGGTGTGTAGTTATGCTAAAACAATGTCGGACACCGTAATCTTCTCTGGTCCCCTCCCCAATCTGATCAATGATGACATGTATAGCCGCATGTCATCATTTCAGTGCTGGTTGTCTTGGTGGTGCCCAGCAAACAATGTGGGCTTCGTAAATAATTGGACAGCCTTCTGGGGAAAACCTGGTCTGATTAAGAGAGACGGCATTCACCCTACTTTGGAAGGTGCAGATCTCATTCTCAAACATTTCAGGGCTTTGTGGACTTAATCCATGACAAACTGGAGTTGAGACCAGGAGGCGGAGTCGCAGTCTTACACGCTTCTCTGCGCTCTCTCCTAGGCAGTCATCCATAGGAATCCCCAACCCAATAAAATACCCAATATTAGCGGTGTGTGTGTCTGCCCAAGGACAATTTAAGGTAAAACCTAATAGAGGTGTCATACATAATAACCTAATAAAAGTAAATGTAACCAACTACTACAGTGCAACAAAACAGGAAGATTAAATGTGGTCTCTTAAACATAAGATCTCTAGCATCTAAAGCAATATTGGTAAATGATTTAATATCAGATTATAATATTGATATATGCTGTCTCACTGAAACTTGGTTGAGACATGAAGAATATGTCAGCATAAATGAGGCCACTCCACCCAGCCATGTCAACACTCATATTGCTCGAGGCACGGGCCGAGGAGGTGGAGTTGCAGCAATCTTTGACTCAAGTTTACTGATCAATACTAAACCAAAATGTAATTATACCTCCTTTGAAAGCCTCGTTTTTAGTCTTACGCATCCAACCTGGAAAACTTTGCAGCCAATCTTATTTGTTACAGTGTATCGTGCACCAGGTCCAGTTTTTATCAACTTTGGTTCTTAAAACAGACAAAGTAATTATCGTAGGTGACTTTAATATTCATGTTGACGATGATAAAAATAGCTTTACCGTTGCATTTAACTCTATATTAGATTCTGTTGGTTTCTGTCAGAGTGTAAATAAACCAACCCACTGCTATAATCACACTATCGACCTTGTTCTGACTTATGGTATTGAAATTGAGCAACTATTAGTCGAACCGCATAATCCTGCTTTATCCGACCATTTCTTAGTAACTTTTGAAGTACTGTTACTAGACTACAAAGCATTAGTCAAAAGCTCTTGCAGCAGAAACCTATCCGTTAGTGCTATAGCCACATTTAAGGAAGAGATTCCACCAATACTTAACTCGATAGCATGTCTGCATGTAGGGGAGGAAACTTATACAAAATGTACACCACCCCAAATTGATCATGTTGTTGATAGTGCTATAGATGCGCTGCGAATAAAATTAGACTGTTGCTCCTTTGAAAAAGAAGAAAATAAAACAACATAGATTAGCTCCATGGCATAATGCCGAAACCCGCAAAATAAAGCAAAAGTCTAGACAACTTGAAAGGATATGGCGTTCCACTAAACTTGAAGAATCTCATTTAATTTGGCATATTACTCTCAATGAATATAAGAAAGCACTGCGTAAAGCGAGAGCAGCATACTACTCTTCATTAATAGATGAGAATAAGAATAATGCCAGATGTCTCTTCAGCACTGTAGCCAGGCTGACAGAGAGCCACAGCTCCATGGAGCCTTCTATTCCCACAGCACTCAGTAGCAATGATTTTATGTGCTTTTTTAACGATAAAATTGTTACTCTTAGAAACAAAATTAATGACCTCTTGCCTTTGACCAGTATAGTGTTATCAACAGCTCCCGGAAACGTAAGTTCTAATATTACACTCGATAGTAAACTAGAATGCTTTTCAGCCATTAACCTTGAACAATTACATTCAATGATTCTCTCTTCTAAACCATCAACGTGCATGTTAGACCCAATTCCAACTAAGCTGTTGAAGGAAGTTTTTCCATTAATTAGCACTTCTTTATTAAATATTATGAATATGTCTTTATTATCAGGCTATGTTCCACAATCATTCAAAGTAGCAGTGATAAAACCGCTTCTTAAAAAGCACAACCTCGATCCAGAGGTTTTAGCCAACGATAGACCTATTTCTAATCTTCCGTTCCTCTCAAAGATTCTTGAGAAAGCGGTCGCAAAACAGTTGTGTGATTACTTAAAAAACAATGATTTATTTGAAGATTTTCAGTCTGGCTTTAGAACACATCATAGCACAGAGACAGCTCTGGTTAAAGTCACAAATTACATTCTAGCCTCAGACAAGGGACTTGTCTCTATTCTTGTTTTGCTCGATCTCAGTGCTGCATTCGATACTATCGACCATGATATCCTATTGCAAAGACTAGAGCACTTAGTTGGCATACAGGGAACTGCTTTAGGCTGGTTTAGGTCCTATCTATCTGAATGCTCTCAGTTTGTACGTGTTAACGATGAATCTTCCACGCAAACCAAAGTTAGCCATGGAGTGCCACAGGGCTCAGTGCTCGGACCTATTTTGTTCACATTATATATGCTTCCATTCTGTAAACTTTCATTGTTATGCGGATGATACTCAACTATATTTATCAATCAAGCCTGATGAAATTAATCATCTAAATAAAATTCAAGACTGCCTTAAGGACTTAAAAACGTGGATGACCTTAAACTTTTTGATGTTAAGCACGACCAAAACTGAAGTTATTGTACTTGGGCGAAGAATCTACGAAACAAATTATCTAAAGATATACTAACTATGGATGGCATTAATTTGGCCTCCAGTGAGACTGTAAGGAATCTTGGTGTTATATTTGATCAGGATTTATCCTTTAACGCCCACATAAAATCAATTTCAAGGACCGCCTACTTCCATCTACGTAACATTGAAAAAATCAGGCATATCTTGCCTCAAAGCGATGCAGAGAAACTAGTCCATGCATTTGTTACTTCTAGGCTGGATTATTGTAACTCTTTACTATCAGGGAGTACCAAGAAGTCAATCAAGTGGCTTCAGCTGATTCAAAATGCTGCGGCTCGTGTACTAACCAGAGTTAGGAGAAGGGACCACATTACTCCTGTTCTGGCTGCCTTACACTGGCTCCCTATAGAACACAGGATAGAATTTAAAGTTCTTCTTCTCGCCTACAAAGCCCTTAATGGGCAGGCGCCATCTTACCGTAAAGAACTCATTATACCCTGCTGGCCTACTAGGGCATTGCGTTCCAAGAATGCAGGGTTGTTGGTTGTTCCTAGAGTCTCTAACGGAGCGTCCACACTACAGCTCCAAAAATAGCTTGGAGCTGGGCGTGTCTGGAGCTTGGGGATTTTATTCAAGCAACACGACCAACAACCAATCACATGAATGTCCCGCCCCCGACATACAAAGCAAAAACCCCCGGGGATTTTATGCGAGCAATATATATATAAATATATATATATATATAAACTCCCCAAACAGGCGAAACCCTACCAGTTCCCCCACTGCCTCTGCCTCCTCCCTCCATGCTGGTTCCTCCGGTTTGTATCCCGGTAGGTGAAGAGGGTCTGGTCATACAAAACCGGGTGAGTTGCTACGGCGATAGTTAGTTTCTCCTCCGACAATGGGAGCCAGAGCCTTTTCTTATCAAGCTCCACATTTGTGGAATCAGCTTCCAGTTTGTGTTCGGGCGGCAGACAGCCTATCCGTTTTTAAGAGTGCGCTTAAGACCTTCCTTTTTGATAAAGCTTATAGTGATCAAATAAAATAATCTAATAAGAGTGCATTGACGTAGATACGTTGTGCCTCTTCAACTATACATTTGAGTTCTTACTCTTTCACTTAAATCATAAAAACTTAGATCTTATATTTAAAACTTTATCCAAACCTTTCCCCTCTCTGACCTCTCGAGGTTGTAGAGCAGGGGTGTCAAACTCAAGGCCCTGGGGCCAAATCCGGCCCTCGACTTCATTTTATGTGGCCTGCAAGAGCTTGCAAAGAATATAATACGTTTATTATATGGTTACATGCTATTTTACAGTATGTCTATATATGTTCATTTTAAATCATTTCTTATTTTACAGTTATTTATCATTTTTTTAATCTTTGATTTATCCTTAATTGTATGTGTGAATCTGTGCTGTTTTTCAATCCCAGTTGCTGTTAAACAACTGAATTTCCCCACAGGGATTAATAAAGGTCCATCTTATCTTATCTTATCTCACAGAAGCACGTTGCCCATAAACGACATGTCCCACAATGCATCTCATGTTGTGACATGTACACTGAAGAGACTTGCAATTATTTGCCCTAGACTTCTGCTTTCAGACGTAGTTAATTATGAAGTTATTACCCTATCCAATACAAATCCAATGCAGAGGCAATAATATAATACATTATTTCATATATGTATATTTATATAGTTACAACCGGCCCTTTGAGTGCAACCTTAATGCTAATGTGGCCCACGATGAAATTGAGTTTGACACCCCTGTTCTAGAGGGTAACAGCTTGCAGAGAGGCCTAGCCCGGCCGGGGAGTGTGGAACGTAGCCACAGACCTACTCCTCACCTCTCGCACTCTAAAAACAAATGCCTTGGCTTAACAAAGAAAATCAACGCAACAGTTTGCATCGATGTTTATTGAGTTAAGACGACTTCTAATGAAATTGTCTTAAAGCAACAAAGTTATTTGAGTTAGGGGAGAAGGCTGTTCCTCTACAATCAGAGGTGTTTTCAATTACCACTTCCTTCATAATTGGAGCATTAACACAAGTTTTGAAGTTGACTACTCAAAAGATTAAGTTGGTCCGACTTGTTTTACCACATGATTTAAAAGGAATTTTAAGTTGTATGTACTTAATTACCATCATTGTGAACACACGTTTTTAAGTTGACAACCATTTGTATATGAAGTTGCTCCAAATATATTGTATTCAATAGTTTTTTCTCTTAGCTTTTTCATGTTTTTGCCTTTAAGGAAAGAAATTAATTGATTCCACAACAAAAGTATTCGGCAATTCACTTTTCATTTTGAACTGCAGTTGTTTCTTTCAATCAGGAGAGAATTCATTTAGTTTGAACCTTTATTGACACATGCCACACAGTATGATAAGGTGCACGAACACCTGAAGTCACAGCTGACTGCAGGAGAGAGGAGAACCATGTTATAGTTTGGCTGCAGCTCGCTGATTGGCTGCTGGAGAATGAGGTGAAATGTAAAAGGTTAAAGAGAACGCTGTGATGAGCTGGTTATATGCAGCTGCGGAGTGAAAGTATCACACCCCGTCTTCCTGGAAGAACTTGCGCTGAGCTTCATTTCAATCTTGAGAAAAAAAATTGCCCCACAAATAATAAATAAACACATTAGCCATGTTACCACGGGACACGGGGACACAGCTAATACATGCTGCCATCACATGACGTTAGAGGCCTTTGCATGTTTAAAACCAGGGCCTAATCTGTAACATCTGTAAAGTCTTTGTAAAACCACAGAAACAAACTCTCAATGGCCGCCGGTCTGCAGATCTCACATCCCTTTGACACAAAGATGTTTCCACTGCCGACAGTCACTTCAAACAGTGTGAACACATGTAACGCAGAATGCTTGCTCATTCATTCATGGCTGCATCGTGCGGTCAGACCCTGGGTGGACCGCTCACTGATGACGGCCATATTCATGTCCTTTTGAAGCACTTTAAATAACAGGTTAGCGCATAGGAGATAATGAATTAGGTAACTGCATACTTTTTAAACTCTTAGCTAATTCAGAGCCATTATTACCAGCTGCTAAAGCAACGCTGCTCTTGTGTTCACCTGTTGAGTCTGCATGTGTGTGTCGTCATGGCAACGTGGTCCTGAAGACACACAGAGGAGCTTTTGAGTACTTTGCCTAGTGTTTGAATGCATGTGGACAGATGTGGTCAATCCCAACCGTGCACGTTTTAGTCCCTTCTCATCTGTTAACCGGTTCCATACGACATGTGAACGGGTTAGGAAGAGCAGAAGCCACTTCTCAAATGTTACACAATCCTGTTCCCACGCCCTTGCTGCCAACACCTATCCGCGCTGAACGCTGCTAAGATACTATTGATTGGGGTGTGGCTAAAAGTGCAATATGCTTCAACATGTAGCCGACAGAGAGCAGTGCTTTTGTCCTGTGTCACTGGGCCCGTGGATTTTATTTGATTTCAAGATTTGTAATGACGTCGTTAAACTCCCTGAAAAGGTCCTCTTCCTTTTCTCCGAGGCACACGACAAGGCAGCGGGTGCTATAGTTCTCTGCGTACTTCAATTGTATTGTGCTATTTCTGCTGTATTTCAATGACAAAAGATGACACTTAAAATGTCCTTTGTATATTTCTATTTGTCTTAACTGTCCAGGCATGTTAAGTGGGAGTGGACTTGAAATCCTTAACTCAAGGTGTAGAACAATGAAGTTATGAAGCCAATTGCATTACTTACTACAACTTGAATTTAGTTTGAAGTCACTTAACGCAGAAATCAGAGTTCAAATTACACACAATATTAAGTTGATGTAATTACCAACATTATTACGTCAACATATCTTTTAAATTAATGTTTGCAACTTAAAATGTTTATCTAAATCAATTAACTCACATTTTTATCTTGCAACCATGCATTTAATTAAGTGGAGGTGAAAGGTCGTCTGAATTCGTTTTTAGAGTGTGGGGACCTCTCTCCCTGCGTGCCTCTCACCTCTGTCTCCTACTTCTTACTTGCTACCCTTTCCCCTCAGCCTATCCTGAGGGAGTGCATGTATGTAGAAGCGTTAGTTTAGCTGCTATAGGCTTGGACTGTTGGGGGGTACTGTCTGTACCTGTGTACTCATGTTCGATCAACCCAGCTTCCCCCAAATCTCTTTTTTGTGTCCATCTCTACGCCGGGATCCTGAGTCGAGGCTGATCCTGTTGCTGTGGTCGTGTGTCCTGGATCCTCTATCCTGAGCACTGGATCTGAGTCGTGGCTGAACCTGTCTCTGCGGTCCTGCCAGACTCTCACCATACTACTTCCCTGATGGCTCCCACAGGACTGCTGACATCCTCGTGGATTCATCTTCTCATTACAGACACATGCATTTCCTAACATTCGGTCTCTATGCTGTAAAATGTATTATCTCTTGGATTTACACACGGCATCTATTGCAGTCTGTGCGTCCTGGAGAGGATCCCTCCTCTGCTGCTCTCCTGAGGGTTCTCCATGTTCCCTTAAACTGTGGGTTTTCTCCGGAAGTTTTTCCTTGTACGATGTGAGGGTCTAAGGACAGAGGGTCTAAGGACAGAGGGTCTGAGGACAGAGGGTCTAAGGACAGAAGGTCTAAGGACAGAAGGGTCTAAGGACAGAGGGTCTACGGACAGAGGGTCTACGGACAGAGGGTCTAAGGACAGAGGGTCTGAGGACAGAGGGTCTAAGGACAGAGGGTCTAAGGACAGAGGGTCTAAGGACAGAGGGTCTAGGACAGAGGGTCTAAGGACAGAGGGTCTGAGGACAGAGGGTCTGAGGACAGAGGGTCTAAGGACAGAGGGTCTGAGGACAGAGGGTCAAAGGACAGAGGGTCTAAGGACAGAGGGTCTGAGGACAGAGGGTCTAAGGACAGAGGGTCTGAGGACAGAGGGTCTGAGGACAGAGGGTCTAAGGACAGAGGGTCTCAGGACAGAGGGTCTACGGACAGAGGGTCTGAGGACAGAGGGTCTAAGGACAGAGGGTCTAGGACAGAGGGTCTGAGGACAGAGGGTCTGAGGACAGAGGGTCTGAGGACAGAGGGTCTACGGACAGAGGGTCTACGGACAGAGGGTCTAAGGACAGAGGGTCTACGGACAGAGGGTCTGAGGACGGAGGGTCTGAGGACAGAGGGTCTAAGGACAGAGGGTCTGAGGACGGAGGGTTTGAGGACAGAGGGTCTAAGGACAGAGGGTCTGAGGGCAGAGGGTCTAAGGACAGAGGGTCTAAGGACAGAGGGTCTGAGGACAGAGGGTCTGAGGACAGAGGGTCTGAGGACAGAGGGTCTAAGGACAGAGGGTCTGAGGACAGAGGGTCTGAGGACAGAGGGTCTGAGAAGAGGGTCAGACACGGGTGTCGTATTGTCACACTGATATTCTGTACACACTGTGAAGTCCACTGAGACAGATGTAACAAATGTAATATTGGGCTATAAATAAACATTGATTATCCTCACTCCTACACGGTATGACACCAAAGATCCAGAAAAAGCCACCCTCCTTGATGTCATCCTCACAAATAACCCTGACGGGTACAAAGCTGGCGTCTTCTGTAGCGATCTCAGTGACCGCTGTCTTATTGGCTGCATTCGTCATGGCGGCACAATTAAACAGCCAGTTCTTACCACTCACAGACGAATACTGAAACATTTCGACGAACAAGCCTTCCTCTACGACCGGGCTGCTATCAAGTGGGACAGAATTAGCCTGATCCCTGACATCGATGCTGCATGGCCCTTCTTGTATGACTCCCTTAGTATGGTAATCAATAAACATGCTCCCATAAAAAAATGAGGGTAACAAACCGATGCAGTCCTTGGTTCAACCGAGATTTAGCTGAACCGCTTCACCTCAAGAACTCCACCTGGCGCAGGGCTCGTCACTCAAAATCCCACGACGATTGGCTATCATTCAGGAAAATCAGAAATAAATGTATACAGGCTATCCGCAAAGCCAAGGTTGATTACTTCCATCATCAATTCAACCTCTGTGGATCCAATCCAAGGACCTTCTGGAAAACAGTGAAAGAGACGGAGAATAAACCCCATCCTCTCATCTCCCTGACTCCCTCGTTATCGAGGACACAGTAGTCACCGGTAATGAACGCATAGCAGAGCTCTTTGACCAGCACTTTGTTAAATGTGGGAACCTATCTGTCCATACAGACAGCAGCGCTACCTTCTGCCTGGAGGGCAGCTTTAGAGCAACCTTTGTTTAAAGGGGGAAACCATGCAGACGGCGACTCTCAAAGTCCTACATGATATCATCAATGCCCTTGACTCCAGACAATACTGTGCTGCCATTTTCATCGATCTTGCCAAAGCCTTTGACACCGTAGATCACCACTGCTTCTGGGGAAGCTTAGAAGCATTGGTGTCACTAACCAATCGATAGCCTGGTTTGAAAACTACCTGTCCATGCGCACCCAGTGTGTAAAATCTGAACATCTGATGACACAGCCCCTATCCATCTCTAAGGGAGTACCACAAGGCTCATCAGCAGGAGAGGACCCTTTAAAGTAGAGACACTACATACTGATATACACCTGAACATCAGCAGGAGAGGACTCTTTAAAGTAGAGACACTACATACTGATATACACCTGAACATCAGCAGGAGAGGACTCTTTAAAGTAGAGACACTACACACTGATATACACCTGAACATCAGCAGGAGAGGACTCTTTAAAGTAGAGACACTACATACTGATATACACCTGAACATCAGCAGGAGAGGACTCTTTAAAGTAGAGACACTACATACTGATATACACCTGAACATCAGCAGGAGAGGACTCTTTAAAGTAGAGACACTGCATACTGATATACACCTGAACATCAGCAGGAGAGGACTCTTTAAAGTAGAGACACGACATACTGATATACACCTGAACATCAGCAGGAGAGGACTCTTTAAAGTAGAGTCACTACATACTGATATACACCTGAACATCAGCAGGAGAGGACTCTTTAAAGTAGAGACACTACATACTGATATACACCTGAACATCAGCAGGAGAGGACTCTTTAAAGTAGAGACACTACATACTGATATACACCTGAACATCAGCAGGAGAGGACTCTTTAAAGTAGAGACACTACATGCTGATATACACCTGAACATCAGCAGGAGAGGACTCTTTAAAGTAGAGACACTATATGCTGATATACACCTGAACATCAGCAGGAGAGGACTCTTTAAAGTAGAGACACTACATACTGATATACACCTGAACATCAGCAGGAGAGGACTCTTTAAAGTAGAGACACTGCATACTGATATACACCTGAACATCAGCAGGAGAGGACTCTTTAAAGTAGAGACACTACATACTGATATACACCTGAACATCAGCAGGAGAGGACTCTTTAAAGTAGAGACACTACATACTGATATACACCTGAACATCAGCAGGAGAGGACTCTTTAAAGTAGAGACACTACATACTGATATACACCTGAACATCAGCAGGAGAGGACTCTTTAAAGTAGAGACACGACATACTGATATACACCTGAACATCAGCAGGAGAGGACTCTTTAAAGTAGAGTCACTACATACTGATATACACCTGAACATCAGCAGGAGAGGACTCTTTAAAGTAGAGACACTACATACTGATATACACCTGAATATCAGCAGGAGAGGACTCTTTAAAGTAGAGACACTGCATACTGATATACACCTGAACATCAGCAGGAGAGGACTCTTTAAAGTAGAGACGCTACATACTGATATACACCTGAACATCAGCAGGAGAGGACTCTTTAAAGTTAGAAGTAATGTGACACCGGTTTCCTCTCAGCTAAACACCCACAGACCCGCCCATCTAGACTGTGATTGGTTGCAGGCTTGGCGGCAACATTCAGCATCTGCCATCATAGCAACCGCAGGAAGATCTCGGAGCCACACGCTCGTGTTGCTCGGTAAAAACTATGGTTGTATTCGTAAAAACTCAAAAGTGTAGTCGGTGAATCTTTAAAAACGTGTTCTCCTCCGCCTCGGACTGTCTCTCCAGGTTTCTATTGTTCCTGCTGCACAAACAGAAAGTAACAGTGCTCCACAAGCACCCAGAAACCCCGGACTGGATCAACAGAAACCCCGGACTGGATCAACAGAAACTCCGGACCGGATCAACAGAAAACCCGGACTGGATCAACAGAAAACCCGGACTGGATCAACAGAAACCCCGGACCGGATCAACAGAAACCCCGGACTGGATCAACAGAAAAACCCGGACTGGATCAACAGAAACCCCGGACTGGATCAACAGAAAACCCGGACCGGATCAACAGAAACCCCGGACTGCATCAACAGAAAACCCGGACTGCATCAACAGAAAACCCGGACCGGATCAACAGAAAACCCGGACTGGATCAACAGAAACCCCGGACCGGATCAACAGAAAACCCGGACTGGATCAACAGAAACCCCGGACCGGATCAACAGAAAACCCGACTGACAGAAACCCCGGACTGGATCAGCAGAAAACCCGAACTGGATCAACAGAAACCCCGGACTGGAAGAACTGACTACCGTGAGTAAGAGGATAGATGAGATAAAGATAAACTTTATTGATCCCTATCTGGGACATGTTATCGTCCCAGCAGCATAGAGAAGACATTACACATGAATTATAGGTCAATACAATTTAAGATTGAAGATATCAATATATGGCCCCACGCAAAGTTATGTGATGAGCGTCGACAGGGGGGAATTCCAATTCATACTAGAGGACAGTAAAACAAATCACGTGACACGTCTCGATGCTGACAGGTTGAAACAGTTTCAAACTTGAGCGCTTCAACACTTTATGACCGCTCTAAAGAATGCACAATGTGTGGGTTGTTGTCGTAGTTTGCGTTGTTGTTGTTGGTATTGCATTTGAATTGTAGTATCATTATAGAGCAAGCCAGGAAGAAAGATGGGTCGTTCTGAAACACTTCGACATGTGGAGAAGCTGTGAACAAAAAGACAATTATCAGTAATATAAAAACAGTTCCATAGATTAAGGAATAGATAGCCCAGTGGGTCGAGCCGGCGGCCCACATGCGGCGATGTCCTCCGCGCAGCTGGTTCAAAGCCCGGAATGGACGTATTTTAATCATTGCTTTTCAACTTTAACACTTTAATGACTGCTAAAAGGCTGTCTCCTCCCAATGTCCAGCACTCTCTAGTCTCTTCTCAATAACCCAATAATCAATCTTTAATTGCAAATAGAACATGATATTCAGTCTTAGTGTGTGTGTGCATCGAATATTTGTCAAGGCAAAGATACGTTAAGCCCACTGCAGCCTTGCACTTCGCCAGGAGAGGTCGCTGTAACCTATTTCCGACACTGTGAAGCTGACCGTTGAGCGGCCCAGACCAAGCAAGGAGGCAGAGGCAGAACGTCCAAAAATATAACCCGGCGTGGCATTTATTAAAATCATGGGCACAAAGTTCACCGCCTCAATCCTGCGGTTCTCCTTGCACCCATCCTGCAGCCACAAATGCGGCTTTCACACCAGCGCTTTTCAGTTTCTAGCTCCGAGCGGGAGCTTTTCTGGTTCAGCTCCGGTTTCCCTTTCCAGCTCCCGCTCTGTTCACACCGCCCACTGGCGCCCCAGAGCTGCCCCTGCTGCGTCATGACCTCACCGTTTACATCGCTGATTTGCTCCCCAACGGCAGCCATTACGGCGCTCACAACAACAACAACAACAGCGTCGGGTCGATGACAGGGCTCTCGACTAACTTTTTTCCCCATCCTCCCGGAACCGTCCCGAAATACAATCCAAGCCGTCCCGAAATTAATGTGGACCGTCCCGATTTTTTTTTCTACATTATCATTAGTTAAAATCATTCAAAGTGACCTTTAACATAAATAAAACATCATACAAATCATTAGATGATAATTCATCAACCTTTTTATTTTAGTAAATCATTCATTCACATAAACAAAGGCCAAATATATGTAAACAAACACACAAACGTGAAAATTACTCTAATATTGAATCCAATCAAGTCCCATCCAATTATCAAAACAAATCCAACACTGTGTCCTGAAGACAGAACCCAGAGGAACCGCTAACCAGGATGACAGCCTGTCAGTCAGGAGACCTTTACGAACGGGTTAGACGGGACCTCGCACACAGACGGGACAGAGAGATCTCATCTGGATTGGAAAGCTCAAAAATACATCATAGACGCATGTTGTAGTCTTATTGCACATTAGAAACGGAGTTGGTGAAACTAAAACTGCGATATAATGTGTATGTAGCAATAATACATATGACGTATATTTTTTAAATGTCTCCTGTACCGATAAAAAGTCTGATAACGTCGGAGCTTAACGTTACCACCGTCTTTAATAATTCCGGCCCGGGGCTCGTTTAATACCGGGGCTCGGTACCCATCCCTCCCTGGGGAGAGGCAGCATATTGCTAAGGACTAAATACGATGGAGGGTTCTCATCTCAGCCTTATTACTCATAGGGGATGAAGAGGAGTAAAGGGTCTGGTTCTGCTGTGCGTTTTTGTGATGCAACGGTAAAACATTTCAGAATTCCTCCACGGGATGCCATTGTCATTGTACATCACTCAACCCGCGAAATACACACACTCAGTACATAGCTAGACCCAGAGCCTAACTCCCAAAGCTTCAATCACAATTCATCACAAATGCTCTATCGAAATCAGTAGCAGGGATGATGCCTGTATCAAGCAGGTGAAGCAGGAGCATGAGGACACGGCGTGCTATGTTTCCTTGCAGATCGCTTCTCTGGTTGTTTTATTGCACAACAAAATCATGTAAACATATTATGTAAATAACCCAATTTGTGTTCTGTGAAACTGAAAAGGATATTCTATCCCTGTTGTTACTTTCGTTGCAGTTGTATATCTTAAATGTAATTTCGGTTAACTTGCTGTTTTATTTAGATGCTTTTATTTTGAAGGCGAGTTTACGCTGTTGACAGGAAGTTGTTGTTGCTATGGAAACAACATGACAGAGAAAAGTAATATCTTCAACTAACAATAATGCTTCATTTATTATATCTGTCTGTCTAGCATAACATCCCAATAAGCTGCTAGCAACTGCAAAGCACTCGTGCTAATGTTTGGCAAACTATTAAAAGTGAGGCTCTCACAGTAGACCTAACGTTAGACTCGGAGCCTCACTTCTAATATGTTGCTAAACATTTAGCTAAATACATGTTGGCTAGCTAACGAGCTTCACATATCTGCCTGAAAAACTGCGAGGCTCCACTCGCAGTAATCTGAGAAGGTCCCGCCTCTCTGGCTGGCTCCTGCCCGGAACATCTTCAGTGTTGATTGACACTTCAGTAATAGCCTATCAGATAGCGCTGGGGGCGGGACATTGCTCGTGTACAGAGCGTGGTGACTGCAGCCAGAGACACGGCCGCACCAGAGCCAAAGTGCTATCGACAGTTTGATTTAAAAAAGGCCGATACCGATAATCGGTCAAATGCGGAATATCGGCCCCGATAATCGGTCGACCGCTAGTGTGTTGTTGTTGTTGTTGCGTTTAACTCGTGCGTAAATACAAAAATGATACATTTTATTTTTGGTGCCAGATTATGATGGAAAAAAAAAGACTAATATATTTACTATGCGTGTTGTTTTTCTCCCGGTCAGATTCAGCATGGCAGCCTACGCCATTTTGAGACGTAATAAGACGTCCATTCTGGAAACTTTGGTCGCAGACTACAGTTTAATCCTCAACAAAGCTGAGCAGAACAAGTTGATAACTCGACGCGAGTACAACAATCTGAAAAGCATCAACAAAGTAGATGCAGAGGGCCACGTTTTGGCGTTGGTGGATAGGATCATTGGCAAAGGAGAGAAGAACCGCCAAGCCTTCCTGAAGCTCCTGCAAACTGATGAGGACATCCGGGAGACTTTCCCTGAGCTGAAGAACATATTCTCGCCACACCCGGTTCAGGCTTCTTCAGTTGACAACACCAGTACGTTAACATACATACAAATTACTAATACGCATGCCAAATGTGTGTTACTGTGAGGTTGACATTTTAAAATGTTACGTTTATAAAGTGTCCTCCTGTTTCCCTCTTATTCCCGCAGATAATCAAATTAAAGTGGTAGAGACGTGGCAGAAAGCATACAATAAAGTGGGACAGTGAAGTGTTCTCCCGTATGCCAGAGGGCGATCAAGAAAAGAGAGCGAGCGGCCCGTTGAGGGAGTTTACAGAAGAGAAGACACAGAAAGGCAGAAGCACAACAACAAGTATATTTAGGTGTTTTTTAGTAAATAACCGACGGTGTCAAGAGGACGTAAAGTCCCCTGGTCGACACGGTCTCACTCCCAACTCAGCCTATGTTGACGTTGTGTCAGGGTCGCTGTCGTCACTTTCCAACGCAAGGGGGGGTCCTTTAGCGTCGAGCTATCAGGGCGTCCCATTGACTTGCATAGAGCTCCCCGAACGCTGGTAATAGAGGAGTTGGGATCGCGGCTAAATGCTCTCCGCAGATCCATCCTCTCAGCGTTTATCAACCTTTTTCTAACTCAATCTCAAGCCACACTTATTGATTTTACTTCTTTATTTTAATTGAATAATGTCGGACTTGTGTTGCCGTCAGTTAGGGGGAGAGTAGGGGCTCAGAAAACTGAAATCTGTGTTGTTTCATCGTTTTTTCATTTTGTATTATTTTCTAAACCACACTGTTATTTACTCAACAATAAGACACAATTATCCTTGTGTTTATTTATTTCTTGGATTGTATAATGTCGGACCTTTGGAGTCCGTCAGAACCGAGGGTCGGCGCAGCTCATAGTAGTTGCTTAAGAGAATTTGGTAACACTTTATATTAAGGTACACAAATTAACCATCAACTAGTCGTTAATTAACATGCATATTAGATGTATATTGGCTCTTTATTAGTCATTACAAAACACTTCTTAATGCCTTATTCTACAAGTGCTAAGCCATTAGTTGAGTTCCTCAATAACCCTCTAATTAGTGCTGATTTATTGCAAGTAAGGAAGTTGTTGCACATGAGTTCTGGTCTTAATATGCGCTGCTCAGTACGGGCCGAATAAGACAGTAGCACCACAAGAAGAGTAATTCTACCAAAATAACACTTATTAACAAGACATGAAACTATAAACCTATACAATTAGGTATTTATATCTAAGAATATGTGTTGGGGTATTGACAGTTCAGCTACCAATAGCAAGGTGATATTGACCTGTATGTTTCAAATATGCACATTTATATATTTGTAAAATGTGTACTGAAGGTTAGACGGGAAACCGGGTGCAGGACGTAGGAGAAAGTGAGCTGAATAGCATGGCAGTAGACATCTAGGAGTAGACTGCTACTAATTAAAAGTAAAAGGGTAAATTCCGTCCAAAAGCAATGACTTACACTGTAAGGATTGGTAACATGTCTTGTGTTTATGTGATGACATTTGGAGATGTTTAAACGGTTTAAACACAATGAGATGCGTTAGCATTCGCGCTAGCATTCGCGCTAGCGTTAGCATACACGGTAGCGTTAGCCATACTAGCCTGTATGCATGAATGAAAACTTTATTACAGACTCAGGGTCCAGATAAAAGACAAGGCATTAGATATAATACATTACATACATAGCATAAAAAGAATTCATAGTTTAAGAATAATTTAAATCAGTGTCCTACAAAGAGACAACTATACCAACGTCTCCACAGCTGCGATTGGTAGCGTGTAGTACTATACCTTATGTTCGATAAGGCCAAGAGGATGCTTATTGAACAGCTAGCATTAGCTATATGTACCTTGTTTACACTTAGCGGTCCTATGTGTTAATCTGTGTATGTTACACTTGCATGTATGAGATCATTAAGTGCCTTGTAACTTCTTTTTGTTATAGTTTCACCGTTTGAATGTCAGTGGACTGCAAATAAGTCAATAAAGGAGCATGGCTGCTCATTCCCTGGCTCTCAAAAGAGTTTGGCTGGCTGTTTAATCTACGTTCACACTGAGACAGTACAACACAGAGAGGACAGTACACCTAGTGTGTAAGTACATACAAGCAGGTCACACAGTATGATCACAAATACATCAACTCTGTTAACAAAAATCTGTTTTTATTAAAACGTACAGGCTGCATTATGTGTGAGAAACGTGACATGTTTTGGTGTGTGTCTGAACCTCTCTTCAGTGGTTCATTAATACAACTTTTGTTCATGTGCTGTTGAGGTTCATTTCAGTAGTTGTGTGCTATAATGTATTTACAAAGTGTGAAGAGGAGGCAACTTTAGAATAGGGAACCTGTTCAGGTCCATTAGAGTCAAACTACTAGCTTATTGGTTATGAACTTTAAAATAGGGAACATATTCTTAGGTATAAATACCTAATTTTGAGTTATTTAGACACACTTATAGTTTCATGTCTTGTTTCATAAGAAGAGATCATATCTGTTAAGTGTTATTATGGGAGAATAACTATTCTTGTAGTACTCCTGCCTTATTCGGCCCATATTGAGCAGCGCATATTAAGACCAAAACTCATGGACAACAACTTCCTTACTTTCAGTTTCAATAAATAAGCACTAATTATGGGGACCCTACTCTACATTTCTAACATAAGACTTTGGGGTCTGGACATGTCCGGGTTCACAACGGGACCCTCTGAGCTGCTACGTAATAAACATGGGAGTAGAACAATCATGTCCTGCTGAGTAAATCATATTTTAAATGTTCCAGAGAAGAAGAGGAGACGTAAGAAGGAGCCGGAGGAAGGAACCAGGCCCGCAGCAGGTAGGTGAAACGTTGGTAGATTTGGGCCAATCACATCAAGTGCATCGTCCGCTGTTTAAAACCTTAGGTTCAGTTCCGTTGGCGCTGCCGGTGGGCTCTTAACGAGAAAGTGATTGATCACGAGACCCTGAGTGATGTTTGTTTCTCCCGTTAAAGATCAGCTGGAGGGAAGCCGACCTGTCAAGGTAAGAGTTGGAGAGGAAGAGGCTTGGGACGTCGTGGCACCTGTCGCCCACCGCCGTTACCCAACTCACAACATTCATCATTAACCTGTTAAGCCCCAAGGACCCCCTCGGCGGGTCCTTTTTTTCACGAGACTGTCTCAGGGGATCTTAATATTTAAGAACCTATTAATGTGTTATACCGGATTAACGGGAATAATCTCAGCTAACTGACGATACAAACCATGTTTACCAAAACAAAACACAAGTCTCATAAGAAGCATCTAAATGACCCCTGAGCGAAAAATGCTAACGCACTTTGGCACAGAACTCAAGATAAAAGTACCCTTATTACTCATCGTAGCTGCACAGACAAGATATCCGATTAAAGCTGAGACTCCACAGATTACTTAGGTATAGTATCATCGCTGAGTGATCAGGACTCGCGACAGGGGACGCAAACTCAGACATCACAACACGTACCTTTACGGAGCTTTTACGGGAGATCCTCTCACTCTA
This sequence comes from Champsocephalus esox, assembly GCA_036324585.1. Lineage (NCBI taxonomy): Eukaryota > Metazoa > Chordata > Actinopteri > Perciformes > Channichthyidae > Champsocephalus > Champsocephalus esox. The sequence continues at coordinate 1,105,635 of CM070486.1, forward strand.
ATTTATTATTTATTTATGATCCATAATTCCATTTTTATGTAAAAATCGGAGAGTAAAAGTTTGCTGCTAATGGTAGCCACCAGAGTTATCGCAGCTTCCGGTCTTAGCTATGGGGTAGATCTCACACACACACGTTACCAAATACGGAGTATGTGGGAGTTCCCCTCGATTCCATTGTCAATCAGCAAAATCGAGCAAGGGGGCCAGAGATAAGGAACATCCACCCAGATGACCCCAGAAGTGGGTTTTGTGCTAAACCTCTCTAAAAAGGTCACATGTCACTTGTTTTTGCATCAATCTTGATACAGGGTACTTATTATATGTTGTAGTTTGGATTCCTAAAGCTTTTAGTCTACCATCCATCATTCAAGGGTGCTTTTCACTATAAGTAAAACAAATTATTTGGACGCAATAATAATTTAAATTTTTTTACTGCGTTCAATCTGAATTTACTTTAAAATAGAAACATCTATATTGATTCTGACTCTTCTGCATCCCGCTCACAGGTTCATCGTTGCTTTGAGAACAAAGATTATTAATGTAACCCTTTCAGAAGACATGGTCCTTTGTTCTGGGAAAGTCAAGTTCAGCCTGAGACCTGAAAACGGGCTCGGGGCTGAACAGGTTAAAGAGTCACGGCCGTAAAACCTTTGTGTGATATAAAGTAAACATATTTCTCCCTGCCCCGTTAGAAACCGAAGACGCGTGACTCCCAGGATGGAAAGGCTCCTTGGGTAAATGCTTATTTCTTATTTATCACTTGCAGCTTTGAGACATTTATTGTATTTACGTTCATGGAGACGCTTTTCTTCGTGTGCAGGAGAAATCCATCTTTGATCTGAAAGCCAGTGGAATTCTTGAGACGGAAGCCATTGTTGGGAAAGTTGTTAAAAAATCCGAGCTGCTCACGTCCACGAAAAAGACGGTTTATTTTTTTCTGGGCGTCGCCGACGAGACGGCCAGCATCAAACTGATGGTGTACGGAAAAGATCTCCATCGACGAATCCAAGAGGGGAAGTCCTACATGTTCAAGGAACTAATAAAAGATGGACTATACGTGAAGGTCAACGCATCGAACAAAGTGTCAGAAACACAACATGTCAACGTCCCGGAGGAGTTCGAGAGAGAAGCCGAGAGACTGCTTTGTCCCGAGAGTCCGCTTACCTCCATTAAAGACATCAAATCATCTCGTCCCCGGACACACGTGAGCGTCGAAGGAACCGTCACCCAGGTGAGTTCAAACTGAGCCTGGTTAGGGTTAGGTGGTGATGCATCCAACAAATGACTCTTTTACATTTTTAATGCCTTTTCGAGTTCTTCTAAACCTATTTATTGACGGATAACTAAAGATAAACTCATGGACCAGTTCTATTTATCAAACAATGGCAGTTTGTTTAAACTCCGCTGCTTTTCATTCAGATCTATCCCGTCCAAAAAGTGAAGGAGAAGGAGACGAAAAGGTTCAAACTGAAACAGGAAGCTGAGGAAATCAGCGTCACCATGTGGGACGAGGCCACCAAGCGGAGCAAAGACCTTTCAGTTGGAGACGTCATTCTTCTTAACAACATGACATACTCTGAGAGAGCGTCTCTCAACTCATCTAAGTTCACCAAGATCACCAAGGTACCTGCAGCCTCCAGTCGGACATGTTTAATCTGTGAGGACAGCTTTCCTCAACATCATACAATTCTGACTGTGACAGTGTCGTAGTGAAGTCACCAATTCACGAGTCCAAGTCACGCTCGAGTCAGAGTCCGAGTCACCCAAGGAGTGTCCGAGTCCGAGTCATCATTACCTGAGTCCGAGTCGAGTCCGAGTCTCAAGTCTTCATGTATTAACCTTCGTGGATAGATGTTGAAATGTAGCTGCTCCTCTACATTGCTTTCATCCTGTCATGATATACTGATCTGTCTGTTGAACTGCTGCGAAGCCAGTTCGGCTACTGTTGTAAAAGGTGCTCTACAAATATATAGCTTATTACTAATATTAACATTGACCGTTAACGTGTCTTCACGCAGGTTCAAAGTGTCTGCATCCGGAAAGTGACCCTCGAGATTAGAGGGATCAAGAAAGCCACGCTGAAGGAGACTCACCTGGAGGTGGATTTAGACACGAAGCTGCTCACGCTCGTCGTGGCGTCTCGACTTCTGGCGAAAACCCTCGACTTCCAGCTGAAGAAAGGCTTTAAGAAGGATCTGCTTGAAAGAATCCCGCTCTCAGTGGAGGCTGAAATACAAGGACACAGAATCCTCAACATGTCAGACCCTGAGAACATCTGAAGGGGAGTTCTGCAGCATTCGTGTGTTACATGGTGTGTGTGTGTGGTGTGTGTGTGTGTGTGTGTCTGATCGTCTCCCTCGAGGCTGCAGTCTCTCTAGCCTCATCCCAATACCCCTCCTCGACTCCTCCTTCCCCTCACTCGCCTCCCTTCCTTGCGTCTTAGCTCCGCCTCCGTGAGATGCGAGCGAGAGACACGAGGAGGTGACGCGAGGACAGAGGAGTCCTCAGGTATTCATCGGGACGTCCTCGTTCACTCAAACGTCGCTCTGAAACGACGTCTGTTGATGATGACACGTGCACAGCGGACCCCCTCTCATCGGGCTGACTGGAGAACCTTTAGAACCGGCCCCTTTGTGGTTAAACATGTATTTACATGATGAATCTTTCTCTTGTTAGTCAAGGAATTCAATGTATGATTGTTGGTCCTGCTTTGGTGTTCCGTTGTGGTGTGAAATGTACATTTCATTCAAATTATAATTATTGTAATGTGAAAGCCTTTACTCTGAACATGTGTGTCCTGTAGATCCCCACATTCAGGACTGTGAATTTTAAATACAGGTTCGCAGATGCTAATGTAGCGTTAGCGTTAGCATTTCTCCCCCGGGCTTAAACGGTATATTATAGAACGATCACACCGGTGACAGTACTCTTCAAAGGGCTCACGAAGTATGACTACTACTCTACTGTTTAACATGTTGGGCTACTTGATGTCACTTCATGTTCAGGCTAATAAAAATGACACGGCTGTAATGCTAACTAACGTGCTAGCTACTAGCTAGCTAGCTAACTTGATCCAGCCACTCCTGGTCCTTTCATCAGACGGGAAGCGACAGAACGAGCAAGACCCGTTGCTGGTATGACACAGGCATCTCGTTAAAGTTATCTGATCTTAGCCAGACTTAAAATCAGTGGCGTTTTCTCCTGGCTTCCCCTGTTTTTTCGGATTGTAGTTATAATTTTAATAAATAAATAAAAACACTTCGTATAGTTTCGGAAATTCTTTGCTGTGTGTTCCTGCCGGACCGTCTCTCCGCTCTCCCCCATTCTCATTGAGTATTTTACAAAGAGTGAAACAGCGCCCCTCTAGATGTCATGGTGAAACAATAGATTGCACTCTCTGCTGCGAGAGGAGGATAACCGAATCTGGCTTCCCTTGGTGAAAAAAATGGAGGGATTGACCAATCAGACAAGGCTCACGTGATGCCCCTGCCAACCTGTGATTAGTCAGGGCCAAGCCAAGGGAAGCCAGAGGCGGCTGGCTTCCCTTGGCTCACAATCCAATCGCATCAACTTATGGCGCGTTTCCACTGCAGGCCTCGCTCGGTTTGGTTCGGCCTCATTAGGCCCGGCTCACTTTAATGCTGCGTTTCCATTACAGTTTAGGAACTGGGGCAGTTACTATAGTAACGCAGTGTAGGCGGAGCCATGACGTCATCTTCAATGAGCGCCCCAAAAAATAACACAGCCGTTAGCCGTTAGCACTCAGAGCTCACAGCTCCTCATATCTGTTCAGAAACTAGACAGAAGTGAAACAAGTCTAAACCACAGACTGCCTGCGTCATGGAGAATACAGTCGCTGGTTTATTTATGTCTGTAGGCCGTTGCTGTGAGTGAGGACGGTCGGAGCATATATAACGTTAGCTTAGCCGATCTCCATTCAGAAAACACGTATTTTAAAAGTCTTTCTCTGCCGTCTGTCTGCAGACTCAAAGCGTTAACTCATGGTGTTACTAACCGGTATCAGTGTGTTGTTCCTTCGGCATCATTTAGAAACCATTACAATTACATCACGGTCACATGTGTTCATCTGGTTGTAGTTGTAGCCCCTTGCCGGCGATTCTCTCTCTAGTTTAGCATGCTCAGCCCGACTCAGCCTGGTTGCTCCTGGCCCGAGAACCACGATTTAGTCGGGCCAGAAAAAAGGTGAAAAAGTAGCCCCGGGCCAAAACTAGGCCAAGTGGAAACGCAACCAAACACGGGCCCCGCACGGCTCGGCACGCTTAAAGCGAGCTACAGTGGAAACGCGCCATTAGTGTTGCAGTGACGCGCCCTAAAACCCGGAGGTAAGCTGCGCTCGGGTTCCCTCGACAGAAAGCAACGGGATTTCTCCAGAGGCTTTTGGAAAATAGCTGGAAATAAGGTGAGTGGAAAACGAACCTGTTAGATAAATGCAAGTTGTGTTCAGCCGGATAATATCCACATGTCTCCCTACTTTATCATTTTCTAATCATAAATCTAATCGATAGAAGATAGATAGCACCACTCTCACCGCCGTTAGGAAGCAGCTGAAGCAAGTGCAATCATGGAAGGTGGAGATTTGGAGGATTTACTTAAAAATAATTGTACCAAACTTCCGCTACAGCAGCAACAACGAATACGATCTGACGACAGGCCGATGCCCAGACTGGAGCGAATCGGACGTAAAACGTTAAAGGTCTCCTGATGTAGTTTGTGAATTAATGCTTATTAGAGTTTGGGCTGGAGAGTGCGTGCGGACCTGTCGGCTAGATAGCAGGCATGTGTACAATGACACCGGGTGCTGTCATCACCCATCTGGTTACGTTATCACATTGACCCCCCCCCCGACCCCAAAGAAAGGACGTGTTATTGGCTTCCCCTCGTTTTTCCCCACGCCACGCTACTGCTCATAATAGTCCTTTATGTTATATAGTTGTCCGCAGGTCATGGAGAGTAATGAGGTATCCGTAGAGCTTGGGCGGTGGTGGCGAAGTCGATAGGGACTCGGCTTGGCAACTGGAAGGTCACCAGTTCAAGTCCCGGAAAGACCAAGTGCTACCGAGGTGTCCCTGAGCAAGGCACCGTTCCCCACACTGCTCCTAACACTAGGATGGGTCCAATGCAGAGAAACGGTTTCGTTACATGTGTAATGACAATAAGTTGAATCTATCTATTTTTGTATGAGGCATCTTTATTTACGTAACAGGGCTTCCGTCATGATGCGTCCATGCGTCCGAGATGCGGGCTTGCATACACACCGTATCACCCCATCAGTAACGTCCTGATGGTATACGTGCGCTATATACTACATCCTCCTTTCTTACAATGGAAGTTGCATATAACATTTGCTGTAGTAAACATTCTATAACGGTCTCCATATTAACATTGTTCACTTGTTAACGTGCGAATATATGAAATTATATTTTGTATGAACATTAACATGTCGACTCAGAATCAGTGTATATCACTCCAACATCCTCACACACATGAGTCCTGTCTATAAACAACACACCTTGCTCAGAGTACGGATGTTAACGTATTAACTCTGTGTTAGCACGACCTTCAGCCTGAGCTAATGAGGACATCTTTGTTTCTCTCAGGCGGTCCAATAAGTCGGCCACGTCTGGTTCTTCTTGTGCTCTGCGGTGAAGGCGTTTCACATTCAACAGTCTCTGACGGGTCTGACGTGCACAGCTGATTGTCTTCAGGTCAGTCAGGTTCTGGGGCCATTTGGGCGTCGTGTGGTGTTTTCCTCAGATGTCTCCTCAAGTGCTGACCTGAAGATGTGACCACACCACAGGAACGTGGCTCACCTCTCTGTGCGGTGACCGAAGCTGGACGCCAGCCCTGCTCAGTCTCCATGGGAACAGCACTTCCTGGTTGCAGCTCAGGGAGCGGCCTCATCCTCTGTCATAATACTGCTGCTGCCTCCTCTGTAGATTCTGGAGAGTCGAGTGAGCATCCTTAGGCACAGCAGGCTGAAGCACCACGGTGGAGCTCGGTAAGGGGCTCCTTAGCACTCTCCCCATGAGCATGTGTGCGCGTGAGTATTGCGTGCCGGTTACAGGTGTGTTCCTCGGGACGAGCAGGGCACGATGAGGGTCCGTGTTCCATGTGTAACAGTTCGTACGGTCCTTTCAGCCGGACCATGGACTGCAGAGCCTGGGCCCGAAGGAGTGAGTCTTATTGCCCCATGATTCTGCAAAGTTCCTCATTTCCTGACTCGCGGGACGGATATCGACCGACAGACAGACCGACAGACCGACAGACCGACAGACAGACAGACAGACAGACAGACAGACAGACAGACAGACAGAGAGAGAGAGAGAGAGAGACACACACAATTCATATCCTGGAGAAGACTGATCTCATGTTCTTAATGACCGCGTGTGAAGTCTTGTCGTTCAGCCCCTCAGGATGTTTCGGCAGGTAGTCGAGCATCAGGAGGAATGATTGTGCTTTTACTTCAGAGCGTCCGCCCCTATGTTGAGCAGACGAAGCTCAGGGATGTCGTGTGAGATCAGAGGCTCCCTCTGGTCTCTGGGCTGCTGACATGTCCCACCCCTCTCCACCATGTGTTCTCTCTCTCTGGACACACCTGCCAGCACCAGCGCCTTCGGGCACGTGCTTGTGTCCGCTGCATTCCTTGATGAGCCACATGTCGTGTTTGCAGCATGTCGCCTCTCATCGAGCTCGGGAGGATTATCATCATCAACTGTATTTAAAGAGACTCTTGGTCCATTATTACAAGACACGCAACACTCAAATACAAACTAAAACAGGCAGTTATAGCAATGTTTCCACAGAGGTGACGTTACTGGTTCTATGCTGTCACCTGCCAACATGATCTCATGTATTCCTGACAGAGCATGTCTGATAGGCCAGTATTGAACCAGTTTTAGTGTGTACTGGTTTCCTGAGTCGTGGCCAGCCTGTCTGTGGGTTTCCTGCAGCAGTATTTCATCATTAGCTGTTCCACCTTTGAGCTGTTGCAGCGTCTCAGTGCTCAAAGCGTCTGTTTTCTCCAGAGCATAGACAACTTTCTCATCTGTGATGTCATCAGCTGTTGAGTGTTCAGCTTGTGAGAGTGTGTCTGCGATCAGTAGGTCTCTACCTGGTGTGGAGATGACATTCAGTGCCACAGGGCTCAGTGCTCGGACCTATTTTGTTCACGTTATATATGCTTCCGTTCCAATATTATAAGGAATCATTCTGTTAACTTTCATTGTTATGCGGATGATACTCAACTATATTTATCAATCAAGCCTGATGAAATTAATCATCTAAATAAAATTCAAGACTGCCTTAAGGACTTAAAAACGTGGATGACCTTAAACTTTTTGATGTTAAACACGACCAAAACTGAAGTTATTGTACTTGGCCCGAAGAATCTACGAAACAAATTATCTAAAGATATACTAACTATGGATGGCATTAATTTGGCCTCCAGTGAGACTGTAAGGAATCTTGGTGTTATATTTGATCAGGATTTATCCTTTAACGCCCACATAAAATCAATCTCAAGGACCGCCTACTTCCATCTACGTAACATTGCAGAGATCAGGCATATCTTGCCTCAAAACGATGCAGAGAAACTAGTCCATGCATTTGTTACTTCTAGGCTGGATTATTGTAACTCTTTACTATCAGGGAGTACCAAGAAGTCAGTCAAGTCGCTTCAGCTGATTCAAAATGCTGCGGCTCGTGTACTAACCAGAGTTAGGAGAAGGGACCACATTACTCCTGTTCTGGCTGCCTTACACTGGCTCCCTATAGAACACAGGATAGAATTTAAAACTCTTCTTCTCGCCTACAAAGCCCTTAATGGGCAGGCGCCATCTTACCTTAAAGAACTCATTATACCCTACTGGCCTACTAGGGCATTGCGTTCCAAGAATGCAGGGTTGTTGGTTGTTCCTAGAGTCTCTAAAATTACAATGGGAGCCAGAGCCTTTTCTTATCAAGCTCCACATTTGTGGAATCAGCTTCCAGTTTGTGTTCGGGCGGCAGACACCCTATCCGTTTTTAAGAGTGCGCTTAAGACCTTCCTTTTTGATAAAGCTTATAGTTAGGGCTGATTAGATTCAGCCCCTAGTTTTGCTGATATAGGCTTAGTTTGTCGGGGGACATCTCACTTCTTCCTTCTCTCTGTCTGTACCTGTGTCCTCTCATGGGGACATCTTACTTCTTCCTTCTCTCCGTCTGTACCTGTGTCCTCTCATGGGGACATCTCACTTCTTCCTTCTCTCTGTCTGTACCTGTGTCCTCTCATGTTCCGATTAACCCAGCTTCCCCACATGTCTTTCTTTCTGGTGTCTATATACGCTGGGATCCGGAGTCATGGATGATCCTGCGGTCCTGAGTCCTGGATCGTGAGCGCTGGATCGTGAGTCGTGGCTGTGGTCCTGGATCATCGGTCCTGATGGATATCCTCGTGGATTCATCTTCCTGTCACACACACATGCATTTCCAAACATCTGGACTACCTATGTTGCAAATGTATTATCTTTTCAATTTACACACGGCATCTATTGCAGTCTGTCCGTCCTGGAGAGGATCCTCCTCTGCTGCTCTCCTGAGGGTTCTCCATGTTCCCTTTGAACTGGGTTTTCTCTGGAAGTGTTTCCTTGTACGATGTGAGGGTCTGAGGACAGAGGGTCTAAGGACAGAGGGTCTGAGGACAGAGGGTCTGAGGACAGAGGGTGTCGTATTGTCATACTGATATTCTGTACACACTGTGAAGACCACTGAGACAAATGTAACATGTGTGATATTGGGCTATACATAAACATTGATTGATTGAACGTGTTAGGGAACCATATTATTGATAAAATAAATAATGATAATAATGATTACAAATCATTTTTAGGGGGACAATTGTGGAGAGGAGCCTGCTGGGACTCCCAGCAGCTTCTACTGAAGCCTTCCCCAACTCCGGGGACTTCCGGCCGGGGACTCCGGAGGGCAGTATACGCCGTGAAGTGGGTTGCGGCCTGCCAGTAAACCCAAAGCAGAAGAAGAAGAAGTGACGTCAGCGGCTTCATTTGCCTAATCCTCCCCCAGGGCCTTTTTCTGGTGTGAACGCGATCTGTACTTAGTTCATGAGAACTAGAGAGTTCTGATGAACCTTTGTGGGAAAAGTACTGCGGTGTGAACACGGCAAGCAATAAGACTAGTGCAGATCTGCAGGGTGTCGGTCCGCTTTTTGCGGATGTTATAGTTTTTCTTGAGCCACCAGATGTATGTTTCCCAACCCTGACGAACCTACTCCACACGTATGGTCACTATTCAGGGTATAAAGTGAACGTAACAAAAACTCTAATTCTCTCATTCAATTGCTCACCATCCCAACAGGTCAGACATGCATGTAACCTCAAATGGAATTCCAAAACAAAGACTTATCGTGGTGTAACTATAACCAAGACACTTTCTAACCCGTTTGAAGCCAATTATAACAAAATTGATGACAATATCCGAAAGGATGTAGAAAGGTGGTCCACCCTCCCTTTAGACTTCAGTGCCAGAATACAAACGGTTAAAATGAGTATCCTATCAAGGCTGCTGGATTTTTTTCAGTCTCTTCCAATCGATGTTCCACAAAACAAATTGATAACCTGCGACAGGATGATTTCTAGATTTGTTTGGAATAGTAAAAAACCAAGAATACGATTTACGACGCTTCAGTTGCCTGAAAGTAAGGGGGGATGGCTTTACCAAACCTTAGGGAATACTCTCTGCAGCCCAGCTCAGACCTTTGGCCGACTGGTGGAGACCCGAGTATGAGTCTGGATGGAAAGCCATGGACAGGGAGGTGCAGGGTCGCCACATGCAGGCCTTGGTGGGGAAATGGATCCGATAGTTGCGTTTACACTCGAGGTCTGGAATGCTGTAGTAGCAACATACAAATGAAAGAGAGGGATACACACGCTGAGGCGGTTTGCGTACGATTCCAATCTTAAACCAGGTGTGTACGATCCAACGTTCAAAGGATGGATACAAAAGGGCATAACAGCAATGTGTACGGTTTCAGAAAAGGGTGAATTGATGGGTTTTCAGGACTTACAGGCAACATACGGCGTTTCAGACGGGGATTATTTTAGATACATGCAGTTAAGACACCATTTTGTAAAAGAGATGAGGCTGAATGCAGATGGATCTTCAGATACGGTAACTGGGGTGGATGTGGATCAGCAGAAGGGCTCTCGGGTCGTCTCTGCTTTCTACCAGGCTTTGGGGGACGGGGGAATCGACTATCTACATCAGGGGTGTCAAACTGAATTTCATCGCGGGCCACATCAGCATTACGGCTGCACTCAAAGGGCCGGTTGTAACTATAAGACTATATAGAAATACATATATAAATATATCATATATATAAAATAATGTATTATATTACATCATTGCCTCTGCATTGGATTATCATCGGATAGGGTAATCACTTCATGATTAACTACGTCTGAAAGCAGAAGTCGAGGGCAAGTCTCTTCAGTGCGCATGTCCCAAAATGATTTTAAAAGAAAAGCCAAATTCTGGAGAAAATAGAAATAGAAGAATCATTTAGAAATAAAAATCTACTTCTGAGAAAAAGGAATTCTATGAAAAAATGCATATTTTGAAGAAAAAAAGGCAAATTCTGAGAAAAAGTCATATTCCAGATGCATTGTGGGACATGTAGTTTATGGGCAACGTGCTTCTGTAGCATGTAACCGTATAATAAACATATTATATTCTTTGCAAGCTCTTGTGGGGCCACGTGAAATGAAGTCGCGGGCCGAATGTGGCCCCCGGGCCTTGGGTTTGACACCCCTGGTCTACATAAAAGCTAAATGTGAAGCGGAGATACAAATGTCAGAGGAAGAATGGTTTCAAATGTTCGAGACGCAATCCACAAACTCATCAGTGTGGAGGGGATTCTGCTGGAAGAGCCTGACGCGCTTTTTCACAACACCCAAAACAAAGAGCAGCATCTTGGTGCACGGCAGCAGTGCTGGAGGCGGTGTGGGAACATGGAGGCGGACCTCTCGCACATGTTCTGGAACCGTACAAAGGTAAGCTCATATTGGGAGAAGCTTAATGCAGTTGTCAAAATGATTTTGGGGTATGGAATCCCAAATACCTGCCGGTGACGTATCGTGGGAACATCAAGGATGCTGTGATGGGAGGCGGTCTATATTTGATTTTACTATAACCAGAAAGCGGCTTAATGGGAACGCTCCGACTCGGGAGCAGTGGCTGGGAAGTGTTGAAGATATTTCTGTCATGGAAAAGATGAGAATCCAAGAGAACGCGTTCAAAGGGAAAAGTGGAATATTTACATGGTTGACGCCAAGGAGGAAGCGAATGACTAATTCAATCGTGTACGGTATGTGTGAATATTGAAGGTCTTCAGACAACTAGTATTTATGGTGCTTTATCAATTCTTACTTTTATGTGAGACTTTTATAATAATAATAATATATTGGATTTATATAGCGCTTTTATAAAACCCAAAGACGCTTTACAATATGAGGGGGGGGGGTAGATAGACTGGGGCAGGTAGACAACAGACTAAGAAAAACAACAAAACAAAACACAGTGGCAGTCAGGAGGAGGTCGAAAATGAGTGGGGGGTGTTTTACGGATAGAGAGAGGTGAAGAGGTGGGTTTTGAGGCGGGACTGGAACAGAGTGAGGGACTCGGACTCACGGAGGTCTTGGGGGAGGGAGGTCCAGAGCTTTGGGGCGGCCACAGAGAAGGCTCTGTCTCCGAAGCTCCGAGATTGCCAATGGGGGTGGAAAGCAGGCCGGCCGAGGTGGATCTGAGGGTCCGGGGAGGATGGTAGGGGATGAGAAGGTCAGTGAGGTACGGGGGGGCCAGATGGTGGAGGGCTTTATAGGTGAGGACCAGGAGTTTGTAGTTGATGCGGTGAGTAACGGGAAGCCAGTGTAGTTCTTTGAGGACCGGGGTGATATGGTGCCATGATTTAGTGTGGGTGAGGAGTCTGGCGGCTGCGTTCTGAACACGCTGGAGTCTACTGAGGGAGGTGGAGCTGATGCCGTAAAGGAGGGAGTTACAGTAGTCGAGGCGGGAGGAGATGAAGGCGTGAATGAGTCGCTCAGCTGCGGGGCGGGTGACACTTTTGACAAGTCAGATTTTTTCGCAAATTCTTACCTTTTTCTCAAAATCAAAAAATTGTTTCTCGAATTTCACTTTTTACTCAAAATCTTGACTCGTCTAAAATGTCGGACTTTTCCCAGAATCTCGGTTATGACTTTTTTCTCAAGATTCTGACCATAAAATTCAATAAGTTGGTCCTTTTATTTGCAATTGGTGGATAAAACTATGGATGTTTTAAAATGGATATTAAAAAAGTTATTATGAACCCATCTCAGTTCTGAGATTCCCCTCGCTGCCTAGCAACTGGAGACAATACATCCAGATTCAAATAGCATGAACACAACTTTATTTCTACTTGACTTTATTAAAAAATATCAACAAAATGATCAGGAAACATGCACACACACACACACCCAACACACACACACACACCCAACACACACGCATCCAACACACACACACACACACATCCAACACACACACAAAGCAGTATCCAACACACACACTCAGGACAATAAGCAGACATCATATAGTTTGTTTCTTGGCAAGCTGACAGTTATTCGACAACACAAAAACAAAAACGGCCAACCCCTTCGAGAAGTGAAGAGTTCCCTCCTTAAAAACACTCCGTGAGAGACGACGAACGCAGGAGAACAGAAACCACCTGGTGTGACTTTCCAAAAATATACAATATTTATATAATTACATGCAGAGGAATCTCCAGCTGTCCGGAGGAACCTCTTCACTTCCTGCTAATACATGTCACACACACACACACACCTGATTTACATTCAACACAATCTACAAAAATAGACCATTTTACACTCTGCATGTTGAGTCCAAACGCGTGAGCTCGTCCTTAATATCAATAAGCTCATCGTCTTTATTCACATATGGACCCGTGAACAGATGCTACGCTAAGCTAGCTCCTTCTTCGCCAAATGTGAAAAATGAAAATAACGAGGAATAACTTTGTTTTGAAATCAATAACGCAGCGCTTTCTTTGGGGGTTAAATTACAGGCGTTTCTGAAACAGGAAGTACGTCCGTTTACTGGGGAGAATTTCAAAATAAAACACCAGCAGGAACTCTGAAAAGACTCCAGCCGAGTGTGGACTTCATCTTGTTGGTAGTTTCACTCTGAAATGCCAGCAGGGACACTTTAACATAAATATCAGCGTGACGTCTGGAGAGCGATTTCAAACTTGAAAAGAAACGGAAAGAAAAGTCGGTTTCAGAAAACGGCCCAAAAAGAGATTGAAATGTCTCAATATTTTACAGGACGACACCGTTTGCAGAAGTCTCCAGTAAGAAATCTATATTTCGTGTTTCAATGTCTTTTAGAGGCAAAATAACCGATAATAAATCAGTTGTTCTTTTTCCGAGTGCCCGTCAAATGTCTAAACCCCCTCGTATTTCTTTTCTGATGCTTCCAGACCCTCGACAGAGTGACGTCGTTTGGTTTAAAACTGGGTTTACCTTCATATTAATTCACCGTTATATATATATTTGTAATAGCTCTCCGGACAGACGAAGACGACGAGGAGGAATGACGGAGCTTTGAGTCCGGAAACATCCAGAGGAAGCTTCCCGTCTCTGGTTTTGAAGTCTGTTCGCTGTGCCTCACTTCTTCATGTAGACGCTCTTATTGTGGCGGGGTGTCGCGCTGTCAAAGGAGGAAGGAGTATTCAGATTATTTACTTTACCACATTATCGTGAAAATACTTCATAACAAGTCAAAGTCCTGCATTTAAAATGTGGCATCGGGCTGATGGCATTAGCGCTGAGCGATGAACTGAAGATGTGTTCAGATCAATAAGCAATCTGTCCAAGTGATCCATAATTCCATCAAATCTACGTTTGGAGATTTTGAGGGAAATCCGAATGTTGAGAAATTTAAACGCAGATTTTTTTTCTCATTACTTTTTTCTTAAAAAATATTCCCCCTCAATTCTGACTTTTTTTCATTTTCTCAAAATGTAAATTTTTTCTCAAAATCTACTTTTCAAAATGTAAATTTTTTCTCAAAATTCTTACTTTTCTCAAAATGTAAATTTTTTCTCAAAATCTTACTTTTCTCAAAAGTAAATTTTTTCTCAAAATCTTACTTTTCTCAAAATGTAAATTTTTTCTCAAAATTATAAATTTTACTCAAGTTAAAAAAAATCTTGATTTTTTATCAAAATTCTTACTTTTTCTCAATTGTTTGTTTTAGCAAAAAAAATGCTTTTTTACAACATTTTCCCTCAAAATTTCAAAAACGGACTTCTCAAAATTATGACTTTTTTCTCAAATTGTTATTTTCTTCTCATCATGATAATTAATCGACATTCTTACCTTTTCAACATTTAGATTTTTTCCTCAATTTCAAAAACTGATTTATTCTCTAAATCTCAAAATTATGACTTTCTCAAATGACTTTCTTAAATTCTATCATTTTCTCAAATTCTAAAAATTCTTACTTTTTTCAATACATTTACATTTTTTTCTCAAAATGTCAAAACCTGACTTTCAATAATTACTGCACCTGAAAAGCATCCGGCAGTTTCTATGTGCTGCAGACCCTACTTTACTACATTTCTATCAACATCTCCAGGTTCACCTCAGGACTAACAGTAGCTCCTCATTGGCTGAGCACCAGCTGCTGCAGGTAAGCCTGAGTGAGGCCTCTCAGCTCCTCCAGAGTGTAGTCCTCGGGCATCGGCAGGCGGGCGATGTGCGGCGCCAGACGAGCCAATGGGATGCTGAGCGGGTGCTGCAGACTCAGAACCACACGCAGGATGTTCGCCATGCGCTTAGCCATCTCTAAGGGGGGCAATACATTTATTCATAGCACCTTTCAACACAAGGCAATTCAGAGTGCCTTACAAACATGAAAGACAATTGCATTAAGAAATAGTGCAGCAGAAACAGTGGCTTTTAAAAACACTCATTTAAAAGCAAAGATAATAAACATGTTTATTTCTAGTCTTCTCATTTCTCTCATGTACAATGTCTTCTTTTGCTGCTGCATCGCAAACATTTCCCAAATTGGGACCAATGAAGTACTTCGTATCTTATCAGAGCCACGTGAATAAAAGTTAGAGCAGTTTAAGGCGAGACACCCCAGGTGAATAGGGTAATTCTTTTAACTTAAAGGTATCAGCTAGAAAGTTCTCCAGTTAATTACTTACAATAAGGAAATTGTCTTTTGTATTACAAGTTTTCTGAAATAGCATGTTTAAATATGCAAATGATCCATTATCTCATTAAATATGCGCATATTTTAACACATTTCAGGAATCGAAATCTGAACTTTGGATAAAGCCAGGTTCAAAATGCTTGTTTCATGTTGTAGTCATATCAGCATCTAAGGCTTTTACGGAAGGGATTTTGGATATCTCTTTTTATCGCTCCATAAATCAGAAAAAACTGCTGGAACTGGATTCAGAGAATAAAGTAAATCACGTTATTTTCTAGATTCTCCCTCTGGAATATGTATCCGTCTCGAGGGTCGTACCACTCTGTGATTAAAATCGTAAGTAACCGTTTGTGACTTTCCGTTTCTCCGACCCTCGTCTTCCCTAGCTCCTCGGCCAATCAGCTGCTGCCGTTTACACGAAGAGGTAAGGAGCTCGTACCTGATTGGGCGAGGCGGTCTCTGGCACAGCTACAGGGCAGCAGCTCGATGCGGCTGCAGAGAGACGTCACGTCAGAGTGGAGACGCTCCAACTCATACCCTGCGTTCTCCAGCTGAACCAACAACAACAACAACATCATCAGGTACGTTAGTGTTTACATTTAGCACCACGTTATGCTCTGCTACCCCGGGAGGTCACGTCGTGATGAGACCGTAAATACAAAACAATATGTACAAAGGAAGTCCAGGTGCTTCCGTGCCGGTCAGATACCTGCTGTATCCGCTCCAGCGTCTGGATGACCCGGATGTAGTCGAGGTACACCCCCCCCGCGGTGTCCCAGTCCTGGATGGTGGCGCTGCGTTCAGGGACCGCCAGACCCTCCAGGAACTCCAGCAGGAAGTTGTGGTTATCGTTGATGATGCAGTCTGAGGGGAATGAACGCAACGCAGATCTTACACTCCGTAAAGAGCTTCGGCTCGTTTTGATATGTGCTGTAAATAAAACTTGATTTGATAAATGATCCTGAGTTTAAAAAATATACGAGGTAACCACGAAGCTGTCTGAAGGAGATCACACACACACACACACACACTCAGGTACACACACACACACACACACTCAGGTACACACACACACACACACACTCAGGTACACACACACACACACACTCAGGTACACACACACACACATTGTAGGGCCGGTTTGGAATTGGGTCGTAGTGTGTGTCTTAGTGTGTGTGTGTCTTAGTGTGTGTCTTAGTGTGTGTGTGTGTGTGTGTGTGTGTGAGTGTCTGTGTGAGTCTGTTACCGGAGGCCAGGTGCTGGATGAGCAGCCGGTGGCACTGGCTCCAGGCTCCGGCTCTGTACAGGTGCAGCGCCTCCTGCTGGTGGGCGGCGTGCCTGCGGGCTCTGGTGGCTTTGGCCTGATGGATCCAGGTCTCCGGGAGCAGAAGCCTCTCCGTGAGGAAGCGCTCCCTCTGCTGAGAGTCCTCCGTCTCCTGCAGGGGGCAGTAGAGCGCCAGCATCTCCTTCACCGCCCGCTCACGCTGCCTACACACAGGAAGTACGGGTTCGGGTTATTTGTACCCCGTGTGCTTGGCTTGCAAGTCAAAGACAGAGTAATGCAACACCTTCTTGTGCGCTACAGGTCAACAGAAGTCTTACGTGTGGTCGTGGATGTGCATCAGGATGAAGATGGCCATGTGCCAGAGGCCTTTGCTCTCCAGCTGAGCGGCGTAGCTGCTGTGCAGGAGGCCCTGTCGAGAGGAGCTCAGGTGAGTGTAGTGCAGCGCCTGAAGGACGCCCCACAGGTGCCAGCTGAGCCTGTAGTCCAGACGCTGCCAGGTGACGCTCAGAGGGTCGAGCAGCTGCTGCAGGCTGTAGTGTCTGGAGAGAGAGGGGACGTTATACATCTGCCCGTCTGGCACCAACAGCCACGTTCTGATGCTCTGCCAGGTCCTCTTGACCTCTACATGCCTAAAGGTATTGAGTTGCTGCCATGTGATTGGCTGATTAGATATTCGTGTGTTCATCTTTACAGTCCAGAGATCTACTGTATAGGCACCAAGAACTAGCTGGGTCCTGGATCCAGGTGTTCTGGCTGGTCTGACTGGGATCAGAACGTGTTTACCTGTCCCTGTAGAGCTTCAGGAGGTGGAAGCAGAGGTCGTGCAGAGGGCGTTTGGTTTCCTCCTCCTCCTCCTCCTCCTCCTCCAGGTGAGGCTCCTCCTCCTCCAGGTAGGGGGGCAGGGGGGCCACGGCGTACTTCCCCCCCTCACAGGAGCCCTGCAGGGTTTAAAACGCGTCACATTCAATAAAGTCCTCCGAGAAGAACCACAACATTGGTGTGAGTGCTGACAGCTGGCTGGAGCTAAACTACCGGGGCTAAACGCTAACTTTATTAAGTGGTTGCCAGGCAACCAGGCATCAGCTTTTGGTTGCCAAATCTGAAAATACGGTTGCCATTTTTAGTCACCTTATATTTTAAATAATTAAGATACTATACAGTTATACATCAACTTAATAATGAACATGTGACACAAAAGAATGTTCAAATGCTTTACAACAAGTAATTAACACAATTACTTATTGTAAAGCTAAGCTAAGCTAAGCTAAGCTAAGCTAAGCTAAGCCCACCCTCAATGGCTGGTATACTAAACACCAGTGGTGCAGCTGCTGTCCTAAACAGATCCCTCACAAAGGACTTGAGCAAGTCACTAGTTTCTTGGTCATCCGTTGTCTCCCTTTCAAATGTGGGTTGTCTTGACCTCTGTGCGGACCCCCACCATAGATCCACTGGCCCTTCAGCATTGAAGTCTTGACCTCTGTGCTGACCCCCACCATAGATCCACTGGCCCTTCAGCATCGAAGCCTTGACCTCTGTGCTGACCCCCACCATAGATCCACTGGCCCTTCAGCCTCGAAGCCTTGACCTCTGTGCTGACCCCCACCATAGATCCACTGGCCTTTCAGTATCGAAGGCTTGACCTCTGCGCTGACCCCCACCATAGATCCACTGGCCCTTCAGCATCGAAGCCTTGACCTCTGTGCTGACCCCCACCATAGATCCACTGGCCCTTCAGCCTCGAAGCCTTGACCTCTGTGCTGACCCCCACCATAGATCCACTGGCCCTTCAGCCTCGAAGCCTTGACCTCTGTGCTGACCCCCACCATAGATCCACTGGCCCTTCAGCCTCGAAGCCTTGACCTCTGCGCTGGCTCGCTTGAGCTCAGACGGGAAATAAGAAGGAAATAAAATAAAAGTATCTGTAGGACTATTTATATTTTGTTGCACGGTTGAAAATGTTTCGTATCTTGTATTTTGTGACCCGTACATAAAAAAACAAATTTTAATGAGGTCAACTCAAATATGCGTCGCATCCTGCTCCGGCCCCGCGCCAGGCGAACAACCCGACCCCCGGCTCGATGAGCGAACTACGGACACATCAAAGCAAAGTACGGGAGGAACACCGAGGGTTTAGTTCTGCGTGGACAGAGGTGTCTGCTCTCACAGCGAGCGACGCTGGCTCACCGGGATGTCTGATCTGTGGAGAGAAGTGGTCAACGGTGCGGCAGCCTTCACGCATCGAGGAACAACGCGGAGAGGAAGACGGCTGACGACCTTCAGTCATCATTCAATGTCATTCACTTCAGAAACACGTGTTATATCCCATGGATGCTCTCAACGTCCCGATAGCAATGAAGTGCTTTGAAGCCGTGGCGCTGTAGAAAGCTCGACCAATCATCTGAGCCGGCTGAAGTAGCTGGACGGCCTGCCTGCCTGTCAGCCTTCCATCGGGGCACACACTGATCTCTGCCCTCATTGGTCATGTGCGCGTTAGGGGAGGGGCTCCGTGAGGAAGGGGCAGATTTTCTCCGGTTGTGTATTTTCAAATTCTGTCGCACTCGAGCTGCTTCTCCGTTCTTACCTATCCTACCTTTAACTCTTTTAAGGGTGCAGCTGCTAGGGGTGCCAGCGATTATTCGCTACAGTCTCCATAATCGAATATTATTTTTAAAAATCGATTGTATTCATGTATTTTTTTTCTTCTTTCTTAGTTTCAACCAAAATATATATAAATATATATATGCTAATAATAGTAATAGTATTAATAATTGTAAATGGCAGCACGCTACACACCGCCCCCCCTCTCCCTCACACCGACCTGCCGAATAATCGATTTTGATCATGGTCAGTTTCTGGCGACCCTAGCAGCTATATGTTTATTTATTTGAAAGTGGGCCCGTTTTAATTATGTTGTCCTTCGTGTGCAGAGGACTCCCCGAGGGCTGCGTTTAATCTATGTTGAAGTAGGCCTGTGTATCATTTGTAATTCTCCTTGTAGGAGTTCTTTGTTTCTGATGAGGTTACGTTTTATATCATGTAATAAATGCAAACTGCAGTTTTTGTCGGATATAACATTAAATACAACTTTATTGTATTTCTGGCGCCGTAATCACATCGTGAAACTCAAGTCCCAGGTTCCGACTCGTCACAACAACAATTAAATATCGCTCGATACAACAAATACTTAACATGCATCTCTTTTGGGGTGCACATTTAGCCGTCCTTATTTCTTCATGTGAGAAACTGGCCAAGAAGTGGTTAATATTTGTTCTGAATGGTTGCTAATGGCAACCTGGCAACCGCTACTGTCGAGTCCAGACTACATATAAAAAGGTTCAGATGTCTTTCGAGAGATGAGGCCCGTTTTATTATCAAGAGATATTCTACGTTGTTCCGTCTTCTCGATGTGGGCTTTCATCAGAACTCTCCCATTGAGAGAATCGAGCCAGACACTGAGATGTCGTTGAATGTTTTGTGTCCATGACAACGGAGAGGTAAACGTTACCTGGAAGGCAGCCTCGTACCCGGACAGAGCGTCGGCCACGGAGGAGGTGGGAGGCAGCAGGAACCAGAGGGAGACGCCGACGCACCGCTTCCAGTCCAACGCGGAGAACACGTTCACCGACGAGTCGGACGACTGCCACACCTGAGAGGAGAGCGCAGGTGAGCCCCTTCACCCACGGCAACAACACCTCGGACATAAGAGTGTGTGTGTGTGTGTGTGTGTGTGTCTCACCCCTCTCCCTGACAGCAGGGTGTATATCTTCAGTCTCTCCTCAAGGACGTAGCTGTCCGTCTGAAGGCTCCTCCAGTCGTTCAGCTGCAGAAACAGCAGCTCTCTGCAGTCCTGAGACCCCCCCCGCCTGGGAGAGGAGGAGCGAGAGACGGTGGTCTCCTGGGGGGGGGGAGAGAGA
This sequence comes from Champsocephalus esox, assembly GCA_036324585.1. Lineage (NCBI taxonomy): Eukaryota > Metazoa > Chordata > Actinopteri > Perciformes > Channichthyidae > Champsocephalus > Champsocephalus esox. Next base: position 1,126,128 of record CM070486.1, read on the forward strand.
GGGGGAGAGAGAGAGAGGGGGGGGGAGAGAGAGAGGAGAGGGGAGA
>CM070486.1:1126673-1134173 GCA_036324585.1 Champsocephalus esox
GGGGAATGGGGGGGGCGGCGGTGGGGGGGGGGGGGGGGAGGCGGAAGGGGGGGGGGGGGGTAGGCGTTGAGATAGTATGGGGGGACTGTGGGTGGTTTCATGTGGGGGGGGGGTGGGTGGGGGGGGGGGGGGAGGGATATGGGGGGGGGAGGGGGGGGGGGGGGTGGGGGGTGGGGTGGACGGGGGTATGAGTAGCATAGTAGTGGGGGATGTGGGTATGGGGGGTTAGGGGGGGGGGGGGGGGGGGGGGGGGGGGGGGGTGGGGGGGGGGGTGGGGGGGGGGGGAGTGGGGGGGGGGGGGGGGGGGGGGGGGGGTGGGGTGGGGGGGTCGGGGGGGGGGGGTGTTGTTTGGTTTCTTCTAACTCCATTCACATGCTTCAGTGTTGGTTCCTGGGGTGAGTGGGTTGGGGCGGGGGGGGTGGGATCGGGGGGTTGGTGTGGTTTTGGGGCCTGTGTTTGCTTTTGTGTACTTCTCTACTCTATTGTCAGTGGTACCATGGTTGTTGGTTTTGTTTGTTATGTTTTTGTGTTTGTTGTTTGTTACTTATCTCACTACAGTTTCAGTGGGGTTCTTGGTGTTCTTCTACTCACTAGTTCTGTGGGTTCTGGTGTTCGGCTTCTACACTACAGTTCTGAGGTCATGGTTTGTTGTGTGGATTTGTTGTACTTGAATCCATCTTACAGTTCAGAGGGTTCAGAGGTTCATGGTGTTTTTTTGTGTTGTACTTCTACTCACTAGTTCAGAGGTACAACACCCCGTAATGACAACGTGGATACAGTTTTAAAATAATATTTGCAAATGAATTAAAAACCAAACACTCAAACATCACATGGACATAAGTATTCACATCCTTTCCTCGATACGTGTTGAAGCACGCTTGGCAGCCATTACAGCCTCTCGAGTGTTTGACGCCACGCGCCTTCTTTGGGCAGTTTCTCCCATCGACCTTTGCAGATCCTCTCGAGCTCCTTCAGCTGGATGGGGAGCGTCGGGGCAGAGCCGTCTTCAGGTCTCAGAGATGTTCAATCTGGGCTCTGTCTGGGCTCTGTCTGGGTTCTGGCTCTGTCTGGGCTCTGTCTGGTTCTGGCTCTGTCTGGACTCTGTCTGGACTCTGTCTGGTTCTGGCTCTGTCTGGGCTCTGTCTGGGCTCTGGCTCTGTCTGGACTCTGTCTGGACTCTGTCTGGGTTCTGGCTCTGTCTGGGCTCTGTCTGGACTCTGTCTGGGTTCTGGCTCTGTCTGGGCTCTGTCTGGGCTCTGGCTCTGTCTGGACTCTGTCTGGGCTCTGTCTGGGTTCTGGCTCTGTCTGGGGCTCTGTCTGGACTCTGGCTCTGTCTGGACTCTGTCTGGGCTCTGTCTGGGCTCTGGCTCTGTCTGGACTCTGTCTGGGCTCTGTCTGGGTTCTGGCTCTGTCTGGACTCTGTCTGGACTCTGTCTGGGCTCTGTCTGGGTTTCTGGCTCTGTCTGGGCTCTGTCTGGACTCTGTCTGGGTTCTGGCTCTGTCTGGGCTCTGTCTGGACTCTGTCTGGGTTCTGGCTCTGTCTGGGCTCTGTCTGGGCTCTGCTCTGTCTGGACTCTGTCTGGGCTCTGTCTGGGTTCTGGCTCTGTCTGGGCTCTGTCTGGACTCTGTCTGGGTTCTGGCTCTGTCTGGGCTCTGTCTGGGCTCTGGCTCTGTCTGGGCTCTGGCTCTGTCTGGACTCTGTCTGGACTCTGGCTCTGTCTGGGCTCTGTCTGGGCTCTGTCTGGACTCTGTCTGGGTTCTGGCTCTGTCTGGACTCTGTCTGGGCTCTGTCTGGGCTCTGTCTGGGCTCTGTCTGGGCTCTGTCTGGCTCTGTCTGGGCTCTGTCTGGACTCTGTCTGGACTCTGTCTGGGTTCTGGCTCTGTCTGGACTCTGTCTGGGTTCTGGCTCTGTCTGGGCTCTGTCTGGACTCTGTCTGGACTCTGGCTCTGTCTGGGCTCTGTCTGGACTCTGTCTGGGTTCTGGCTCTGTCTGGACTCTGTCTGGGCTCTGTCTGGGTTCTGGCTCTGTCTGGGCTCTGTCTGGACTCTGGGCTCTGTCTGGACTCTGGGCTCTGTCTGGGCTCTGTCTGGGCTCTGGGCTCCGTCTGGACTCTGGGCTCCGTCTGGGCTCTGTCTGGACTCTGGGCTCTGTCTGGACTCTGTCTGGACTCTGGCTCTGTCTGGGTTCTGGCTCTGTCTGGGTTCTGGCTCTGTCTGGGCTCTGTCTGGACTCTGGGCTCTGTCTGGACTCTGTCTGGGCTCTGGGCTCTGTCTGGGCTCTGGGCTCCGTCCGGGCTCCGTCTGGGCTCTGGGCTCCGTCTGAGCTCCGTCTGGGCTCTGGGCTCCGTCTGGGCTCCGTCCGGGCTCCGTCTGGGCTCTGGGCTCCGTCTGGGCTCCGTCCGGGCTCCGTCTGGACTCTGTCTGGGCTGTGGGCTCTGTCTGGGCTCTGTCTGGGCTCTGGGCTCTGGGCTCTGTCCGGGCTCTGTCTGGGCTCTGGGCTCTGTCCGGGCTCTGTCTGGGCTCTGCCTGGGCTCTGTCTGGGCTCTGGGCTCTGTCTGGGCTCTGGGCTCCGTCTGGGCTCCGTCCGGGCTCCGTCTGGGCTCTGGGCTCCGTCTGGGCTCTGTCCGGGCTCCGTCTGGGCTCTGTCCGGGCTCTGTCCAACCCACTCAAGGACTCTCCCAGACTAGTCCTGAAACCACACGTTGTTATCTCGGTCTTGTTGGAAGGTGAACCTTGGCCCCAGTCTGAGACAAGAGCAACCCGTGACTGATGTGCACACCGCCAGGACTCGTATCGATCCAGGTCAATAGATCCACTGACCCAGCCGGACTCCGGTCAGGCGAGTGGGAACACTTGTGTACATGTTGTCTTTCATTCGATTATCTTCAACACGTTTGCAAACAATTACTTTAAACGTGTTCACCTTGTCCTCACGGGGCATCATGTCGAGAAGCAAACTGCATGTAACTCTGAGATCAGGCTGTGCGCGAAGACCTTCCGGAAGCACCGAATGGAATCCCTGTGGTCCGATGTGACTGCAGATCGGCCGTCAGCGAGCGTAGCTCACCTCGTCGTCTCAGATCTACCGACAGAGCTGAGACGACTCACTCCGAGACGGATGTTAAGAATAGATTGGAGACGGAGGGGACACATCGGCCAATGGAACGACAGGACATGGGAGAAAAGAGATCTGGTGTTCAGACCAGAGGTACGGTGGCCTACGGGGGCCAACACGCCCAAACCTCTCGGCGGGAGAAAGAGACCATGTGGATATGAAAACACAAGACAACCTGCTTCTGGACCCAAGGCTCGTCTGCTTTATTTCAGTTGTGGTGGTTGTTAATGGGTGAGTTATAGAGAGGCACGATTTGGGGGGCACGATGCTAGGGGAAAGTGAAAGGGCAAAAATAAAATAGTGGATATAAAGAGAAAAAAAGAGACAAATCAGAAAGAAGAAGCAAGAGAAGAAAAAAGAAAACAGAAAGAAACAAGAAAACGAAGCGAAGAGACAGCAGAAACAAAAAAAGAAAAGAGAGAAACAAACACGAAGAGCAAGACAGAGAAGAAGAGCGAAGCAAAAGAAAGAAAGAGACACGAAAAGAGCGAAGGGCGACGAGAAAGAGAAGAGCACGAAGAAGCAGAAGAGAAAGCAGACGACGCAAGCAGGCAAGAGAAAAGCGAAGAGAAGAACGCAGCACAAAAGAAGGAAACACAAGCAGAGAAGGACGACGAGAACGAACAGAAACGAGAGTACCGCACGCAGCACAGAGACGCCATCGCTCCCTGGCCAGTCACGTAGTCGGCGCCACCTCCGCCTCCCTCTCTCCCTCTCGCCTCCTCCTCCCCACCCTCCCCACCGCTTCTCCTCTCCTCTCTCTCTCCCTCATCCCCTCCTCCTTCCCTCCTCCCTCCACCTCTCTCTCTCTCTCCCTCCTCCCTCCCTCTCCCCTTCCCCTCCTCCCCTCCTCCTACTTCCCCTCCCTCCCTCCTCCTCCTCTCTCCTCCCCCCCTCTCCCTCCCCCTCCTCTCCTCTCTCCCCTCCTCCTCCTCTCCCTCCTTCTCCTCCCTCCATCCTCCTCCTCTCTCTCCTCCTCCTCCTCACTTAGCGGACGTGTTAGCATGCGTGGCTACATGCAGCTGCTGCTCCGCGAGCGCCTGCTGCAGCCTGGAGCGCTTCCTGCTGTAGTGCTGCCAGTGGAGCAGCTGCTGCTCGTCGATGAACTTGGTGCACTGCGCGTTCACCAGCTCCTTCCTGAAGTGCTCGTACTGCAGCAGCTCCAGCATGTGCAGGCAGTGAGGGTACCTGGGGGGAGAGGGCTGAGTCCTTAGAGCGGGGAGGGTCCTAAAACCCTAACATGAGTCTATGCTATAGAGCAGGGGGGTCTTACTTGAGGAACTTGGCGTACTCGGGCTCCTTCCAGTACAGCAGGTACTTCAGGTAGTTGATGAAGGGCCGCTCCCTCAGGAAGCCTCTCTGCGCCAGGACTGAAACACACACACACACACACACACACACACACACACACACACACACACACACACACACACACACACACACACACACACACACACACACACACACACACACACACACACACACACACACACACACACACACACACACACACACACACACACACACACACACACACACACACACACACACACACACAGTGTAAACCTGATGACGTGTAAACTGCTGATGTCAACGGTTTGCCTGATTAGGTCAAACCCCTGAGTGACCTTTGAGTGTGTGTGTGTGAGTGACCTTTGAGTGTGTGTGTGTGTGTGTGAGGGTGAGAGAGAGGGAGAGAGGAGAGAGAGGGAGAGAGAGGGAGAGAGAGAGAGGGACATCCAGGGCCGTCCTGTACGTAGCCACTCCCATGGGATCAACACGAGGACTCGGTTTGACTCACAGTTGAGGTAGTTGGGGTTGGCCAGGCACTGGATGAACTCCAGCTCCGACTGGAAACGGTTCCTCGCCTGCTCCTCTGCTCAAAGACACACAACGAACAGACATGACTCACACTGAGCAACCTGACAAGTACACATGAATTACTGTGTGGTGACTGATCATAAAGTGTCCTCAAAGCTGGTGGAGGAGCAGCTAGTCTGAAGTACTTTGTAGACTGCAGGGTAGCTGGTGGAGGTGCAGCTAGTCTGAAGTACTTTGTAGACTGCAGGGTAGCTGGTGGAGGAGCAGCTAGTCTGAAGTACTTTGTAGACTGCAGGGTAGCTGGTGGAGGTGCAGCTAGTCTGAAGTACTTTGTAGACTGCAGGGTAGCTGGTGGAGGTGCAGCTAGTCTGAAGTACTTTGTAGACTGCAGGGTAGCTGGTGGAGGTGCAGCTAGTCTGAAGTACTTTGTAGACTGCAGGGTAGCTGGTGGAGGAGCAGCTAGTCTGAAGTACTTTGTAGACTGCAGGGTAGCTGGTGGAGGTGCAGCTAGTCTGAAGTACTTTGTAGACTGCAGGGTAGCTGGTGGAGGAGCAGCTAGTCTGAAGTACTTTGTAGACTGCAGGGTAGCTGGTGGAGGTGCAGCTAGTCTGAAGTACTTTGTAGACTGCAGGGTAGCTGGTGGAGGTGCAGCTAGTCTGAAGTACTTTGTAGACTGCAGGGTAGCTGGTGGAGGTGCAGCTAGTCTGAAGTACTTTGTAGACTGCAGGGTAGCTGGTGGAGGAGCAGCTAGTCTGAAGTACTTTGTAGACTGCAGGGTAGCTGGTGGAGGTGCAGCTAGTCTGAAGTACTTTGTAGACTGCAGGGTAGCTGGTGGAGGAGCAGCTAGTCTGAAGTACTTTGTAGACTGCAGGGTAGCTGGTGGAGGTGCAGCTAGTCTGAAGTACTTTGTAGACTGCAGGGTAGCTGGTGGAGGTGCAGCTAGTCTGAAGTACTTTGTAGACTGCAGGGTAGCTGGTGGATTCACTCCAGGTGGAACTAAAGTCTGATTCAACACTTGATTATATTTCACATCCTTCATCCAGATCTGTGAAGTACCTAAATGTATTCAATACATGTAGTGGAGTAGAAGTACACCATGTACCTCTGAACTGTAGTGGAGTAGAAGTACACCATGTACCTCTGAACTGTAGTGGAGTAGAAGTACACCATGTACCTCTGAACTGTAGAGAGTAGAAGTACACCATGTACCTCTGAACTGTAGTGAGTAGAAGTACACCATGTACCTCTGAACTGTAGTGGAGTAGAAGTACACCATGTACCTCTGAACTGTAGTGGAGTAGAAGTACACCATGTACCTCTGAACTGTAGTGGAGTAGAAGTACACCATGTACCTCTGAACTGTAGAGAGTAGAAGTACACCATGTACCTCTGAACTGTAGTGAGTAGAAGTACACCATGTACCTCTGAACTGTAGTGAGTAGAAGTACACCATGTACCTCTGAACTGTAGTGAGTAGAAGTACACCATGTACCTCTGAACTGTAGTGAGTAGAAGTACACCATGTACCTCTGAACTGTAGAGGAGTAGAAGTACACCATGTACCTCTGAACTGTAGTGAGTAGAAGTACACCATGTACCTCTGAACTGTAGTGAGTAGAAGTACACCATGTACCTCTGAACTGTAGTGAGTAGAAGTACACCATGTACCTCTGAACTGTAGTGGAGTAGAAGTACACCATGTACCTCTGAACTGTAGTGGAGTAGAAGTACACCATGTACCTCTGAACTGTAGTGGAGTAGAAGTACACCATGTACCTCTGAACTGTAGAGAGTAGAAGTACACCATGTACCTCTGAACTGTAGTGAGTAGAAGTACACCATGTACCTCTGAACTGTAGTGGAGTAGAAGTACACCATGTACCTCTGAACTGTAGTGGAGTAGAAGTACACCATGTACCTCTGAACTGTAGTGAGTAGAAGTACACCATGTACCTCTGAACTGTAGTGAGTAGAAGTACACCATGTACCTCTGAACTGTAGTGAGTAGAAGTACACCATGTACCTCTGAACTGTAGTGAGTAGAAGTACACCATGTACCTCTGAACTGTAGTGAGTAGAAGTACACCATGTACCTCTGAACTGTAGTGAGTAGAAGTACACCATGTACCTCTGAACTGTAGAGAGTAGAAGTACACCATGTACCTCTGAACTGTAGTGAGTAGAAGTACACCATGTACCTCTGAACTGTAGAGAGTAGAAGTACACCATGTACCTCTGAACTGTAGTGAGTAGAAGTACACCATGTACCTCTGAACTGTAGAGAGTAGAAGTACACCATGTACCTCTGAACTGTAGAGGAGTAGAAGTACACCATGTACCTCTGAACTGTAGTGAGTAGAAGTACACCATGTACCTCTGAACTGTAGTGAGTAGAAGTACACCATGTACCTCTGAACTGTAGAGGAGTAGAAGTACACCATGTACCTCTGAACTAGTGAGTAGAAGTACACCATGTACCTCTGAACTGTAGAGAGTAGAAGTACACCATGTACCTCTGAACTGTAGAGAGTAGAAGTACACCATGTACCTCTGAACTGTAGTGA